>JAKCPB010000967.1:0-124620 GCA_021442155.1 Cymbidium sinense
TGTCAATAACAAGTGAAGGGGAAACACAATAAAGTGAGAATGATATTAAGGAACCGTGGTAAAATAGGCTCAGCTCAATCACATCCTTTGGGGCGATGCAAGTATGAGCATCCGACTTCAACGTAAGGGTTACATCAGAGCAACTACCAACCAATAGGAAGTGAGATCGTCACCGCCATCATAGCCAACAAACCTGAGAGAATGCAACATCCAGTTGTTGATAGATAAGTGAGCTTTATAACCTGCAAACCTAATCAAGCTCATCTCGAGATTAAGACCATCCCAATAGAGTATATCAGTGCACAAGCCCTGTGAAACCCTCCCTTTATAAATAACCTTGGGGTAATAGTGGTAAAGCATTGTATTTCAGCCTGTGGTATGTAATACAAACAACTAAAACCGCATCCAAGAATTGCTTTTAGAGCAAGAAACCAATAAGAGCATTCATGGGTGCCATATAGTAATTCGATTATGAATCGCACTGATAGAGAACAGTTAGTAAGCTGAGAATATCATCATCCATTGATGATATCGACAACCACAAGCAAGAAAGGGGAATATTTATTCACGGTGGACGGCATTTTCCAACCAAAAAATGAAAAGGCGTAAATACCAACATATTAAAGAAATGCAAGCCCATTTTAACCCAAAGACTCATGCGCAGAGGAAATATATGCAAAGATATATGAATATTCCATTACAGAACAAGCAGAACAAGATAGAGAAAAATTTTTTATCAAGATTTACTACCATAAGCGTAATCATGAACGCTAACTTAACCCTATCATAGATGACAAATTGCAGCAAGGTATTATGTGAATCACCAAATGTAACAAATAACCAACGATACACCAGCAAAGCACATAAAGTCGCAATTCCCATATGAACTAGTAGGAACAAATGATCCCAGAAAATGTATAATTCAGCTCCATATGCAAATTCAAAGATAAGCGTAATAATTTTCCGAGAATTCATATCAAAATCGATCCAAATTAAAAGGACAATATATATAAGCACCAAAGAAGAGTTGCATCCACAAGCAAGAAACCGAAACAATTACTCACGCCAAAGGAAACTTTTCCAAATGTGGATTAGAAAACAACAACCAATGCATGATGAAAATATGGGCCATAAACAATCCGTAAATCTTTCAGATAGAAAAGAGTCAATCCTAACTGAGTGCCTCCATTTGTATAAACAAACAAAAAATTATCCGTAAATATCGGGTAGAGTAGTTCCGGCATATAGGCTACCATACGTAATCCAGATCAAAATTAACCGTGAGCAATAGATATTCCCCTAGCAAGATAACATCAAGAAAAAGTTTCCATAAATCGAGATATTCACGTGCCGCCAAAACACTCTCGAATGAAAAGAGGCAACAATGCTTAATGGGAGACCAAGAATCAACAATACCATAAAGCGAGATAGGGTGTTTCATCGTAAAAATATGAAGACAAGATGCAAATTCACAAAAATGTCATGCTCTAATGTAAGGCAAACCCGTCTTGTTGACCAATCCTTGTAAGTATTTAGAATAGAATGGTTATCAAAATTAGTGGGCTCATTCAATCTAGATCCTAATTTAGCAAGATAATACAAGCATTTCCTTCCCTCCATATATGAGTGATTTTGTAACAAAATTGATTGAAGTTTAGTTTGCTTGATTAAGTAATATAATTCCACATTGCCATTTTTTTCAGTGAGATCAATTAGTAATAAGGCATCCACTTCCAGCCATATTAAGCCAACCTTTCAGATTGCAATGTTAAGAGCATTATACACCATTTAGTTCAAAGAAAAGGAACCGAAGTTAGTAATAATAGATTAGCAAAGGCCATGAGAACATCACCCTTGAAATTTCTAAAGATGCCACCACAACCAACCATTAGGGGATACCCATCGGTGTTAATTTTGATAACGTTATCATGTGGTTTGGCCCAATAAAGTATTTTGGCTTGATTAGAGGTCTTTGTATCGTGCAAATGCAAACCCAATTTAGAGGCAACAAATTTACACCCTTTTAAGTGTTTATATTTAATAAGGTTGGCTTTAAATAGATGGATTTTGAACTTAGTTTTGGCAATTATTTTGGAATGATTCATAGAAATATCGTTATGCTTAGCATCATTTCTAGCCATCCAAATGAACCAGAATAATGATCGCAGAATTTTTAATATGACCTTTATATTGTTTTCAAAATATATCTCGAGGAGTTGATAAATAAAAGAAAGTTATATTTGTCAATGGAGAAAAGATTATCGTATCAAATCCAAAGTTTAGATGCAATCGCATCATTCACTAATTGGTGATTTACATTTTCAATATGGGAGCAACAATGACATTTTGATGGGAGGTAAAACCTTTACCCCACATCAAGGAATCGATAGGGACAAAGCTTTTAAGATACCAAGTGAGAAATGGAATATGAGATGGGAATATTATTGTGCCAAAAAAAGCATACACTTTGGAATAATTGAGGTTCTTTGATCATAAGCCAAACATTTTAAAACCAATTGCCATTTTGAGAGAGAGTTTAAAAAGAATCTCTTTTTATTGGATGTAATGTTTATGTTATTGAGTTTGTCTAAAAGGATGAAGGGATATACTCAATGAGCCCGAAAAGTTCCATTTATTATTATTCCGTAAAAGATTTGACTTTGATGGTATCAATAGAACATGAGGAAATTAATTCATCAAAAGAGTTATTTCCAAGCCGCTTATCTTGCCGTAAGAAAGAGTTGCGAATGCCCCAAAAATTAAAGATTCCTTCCATTTGATTTTAGAGTCTTTTCCAAATAGAAGTTAGTTTTATAAGATTCAATGGATGCTTAGATACAATATTTGTTTGTCATGAAGTTAGCCCAAAGGCTATTGTTGTTTCTAAAATTCCACCGAGTTTATAAGAGAATGCGTTGATGGTGTCTTTGATAGATTTGCAGCACCACCTTCCTGAGATGCCACATATTTTGTGCCAAGAGGACCAGTATTTTTGAGGAAGAGGTATTAGACCCCAAAAAAATTTGTTAATGAGCCTCTCAATTCTATTAATACAAATTGGTTGGAACGATAGTTTGAATGAGATAAAGAGGCATCAATTAAGGGTACTCTTAATCGAAGTTAACCTCCTCCAAAGGATAGAAAATGATATTCCCAAGAGGAGATACGGTTGGATATTTTGTGGATTAAATCCAAAAGGTAAGATCTTTATGTCCTTTGAAAGGAGTACCTAGATAATTGATCGGAAGATGATGCTGATGGAAATTAGTGATCCTCTTTATCTGATTAATTCTATTGTTGATTTTATTAGCGTTATGAAGCAACATTTATTTTTGTTAAGGAGGAGACCGCTTTGCCAAATTTTTTAAAGAATTTCATAATATTTTTGACGTGTTATAGAAGCATTGCGTAAAAAATAAAAATCGTCAAAGAAAGCAAAGATGAGTAATGGGAAATCCACCTTGAGTTTTGTAAATCATACTTGGTTTATTATAGAAAAGATCGCTCGTGCTGATATAATAATCTACCTATAATAAAAGTAATGGCGATAAGGGGATCTCCTTGTAAGCGTGTGTGTAGAAGTGAAGAAACCACGATTCTCCAATGATAACCCAGAACCAAACATTAGTGATACAATTTTAATGATACAAATAAATTCTTTGAGAACCAAGAGATGGAGTATAGAACGAGGAATTCCCAAGAGAGTTTGTCAAAGGCTTTAGAAATGTCTAGTTTGAAAGCAATGTTACCACCTCTAATAGGAACGCCAATATCATGAATCATTTCTTGTGCTAAAAGGATATTATCGCCTATGGTTCTCCCTTTAATGAAACCAGCTTTGATTCTGGGAGATAATGTTAAAAGAGATACGGTTGGTGATTATTTTGGATATTAGCTTGTTAAAAAAGGTGCATAGACTAATCCTAAAGTCATTCCATGTTTCCGGATGGTTGTTTTAGGGATAAGTATTATGGAGGTGCTAGAGAATATCTAGAAGGGGTGCCATTGAAAAGTCAATAACGGCTTCGATTAAATCGATTTAATAATGGGCCAACACCGTTGGAAGAATATAGTAGTGTAACCATCCGCCACAATCGAATCAATTCATGCTTTGGAGAATATTACTAATTACTCAGATTCACGGAGATCTACAAAGAGAGATGTTTTGATCAAGTAATTTTGAGGGAATCGATGAGGTTAGCAATAGGTTCCATGTTAGTGTTGTTGTTTAACAAATTTTGGAAATGATGTATAACCTAATTATCATTATTTTTTAATTTTCAATTACATATTAATAGTTATAAAGTAAAATCTCGCATGTTTTGATATTGTAAGCTTCATTGAGATCATCATTTTATTTGGATCAAAAGCAGCCTTCTTCAAGAGCACACAAGATCTTCCATTTTTTAAGATTTGCAAAATGTTTTAAAATGATGTTTATTCCACGTCAGAGTTTGTTTTAATCTTTTAAGTTTAAGCCAAAATGGATCATGCCTTTAATGGAGTTATCGTGAATAGTCCCAGCAAACAATGACATAAAGTCATTATGTTGCAACCACATATTTTGGAAACGAAAAGGGGTGAAAAGGTAGGGGTGTTTTCACGTAAGAGGGGATCGCTGGTGTTCTACTTAAGTGTTCAACTAAGGTATGAGGCCATTGATCAAAGGTGGAGATACGACCAGGCGCTAAAAGTCTAGAATTGTTCCACGGGTAGTTGGAACCGGAGAATCATCGGTACAGTCAGAATCATATTAGCAAATCTTCCATAGAATTAATATTAGAGGACCCTCCCCTTCTTTCGTAGAGAGAGATGGTGTTGAAATCTCCAACCATCCGTGGGATGAGTGACCGAGGAGGCTAAAGATCTTAAATTATTCCATAGAATGTTCCACCGCTCTATTACAAGATGCATAAATAAAGAAAGCACAACACGGTGAAAACACCCACCAAATCAGCATTAATCAATTGTTGTTGGTTGTCAAGGATATTGATGTCGATAGAATTATTCCAAAACAACCAAATTTTGTTGTTAATGTTGTGAGAAAAATTAGGGAAACCTAGTGTTCTAGAAATAATTAAGAGTGGATAAGTGGTTGATAGTAAGAAGAGATATGTTATGAATGCAGGCTTCTAACGCTGCTAACTGTAGGGTAGTCCCAATAAATGTTCCAAATGATGAAATTAATCATAATTGTTTGAAAGGAAAAATTGATTGGATGAGAATGAGGAGAAAGGTAATTAAAGTTGATGTAGGATTGATGAAGATCTTGTGTTTCTGGTTACATTTTTAGAGTTATTTTTGGATTTGAATGCTTTTTTTTTGTTTATAACAGTTTGAAAGGTTCTATCAGTGTCCAATGTGTCTCCGTCTGAAAAAGAGTAGTTTGTGTTATCCAAAGTTTCATTATTACGCAAAGGAATCGTGATGGTAATTTCCCCTTCTTCCATATCAGAGAATGACTGATTAGTTATGCTTTCATGTTGTCCATTCAAAATGTTAGGGGATGTAGGAGTAGTTTCATCTTCTTTTTCTAGAGTAATGGTTTGTTTTATTTTATTTTGTTGCTGATCCAAACTAAGATTTACAGTCGAGGTGATGTTCCCAACCCTAAGTTCATCAGAAGTTCTTTGTTTTGGGTCATTAGTTGTAAGGGCCTACATGTTACCAATGGGCATAGTAGTAGGCATAATTTCTAAGTTCCCAAGACCAACTGTGTCATCAATGTCATTGTTCAACAATAGCCTCCTTTGCAAATCAGTTCTAGGTAAAGAGTGAATTTGTGGAGGATGATTATTTTGTTAGTTTTTAGGCACATATGCCATTTTAGTTGGTTGTTCCATACACCAATTAGTAGGAATAGGAAGATTGTTTTTTTGAGATGTGGATGTAGGATAAAGCAATCTATGTTTTCATGCCCATGAATTTTGCAATGTACGAAAGAGGGAAAGTTTTCAAATTCAACCTTTTGATTATAACCCATTTTTTCGATCCAATCATTTCTTTAGGATGTTTTTTGTTATATCAACTTCAACAAGTATCCGAAGCTACCGAGGGTCGGATCTCACGTAGAAGCTTGATCAATTTGAAGAGGCGCCCAAAGATAGCCCCCACAAACAAAACCCGCGTAACAAAGTGTAGCGCATATCAAAGCGAGCCAAATAGGAACAATTGGTGATTCCTCTTTAATATCAAAACTAGGTGTCCACTTAAGAAGTCGATTTGGCGCTTAAAACGAAATAAGAACGACGGCAAAAACTCTTGAATAATCCAAATCATTTGATAATTGAATTAAAACATGCCGATCAATCAAACCCACGGAAAAAGTGCCCGTGAGCACTATGAAAAAAGAGATATTTTCTAAAGTTCAAGTTGAATTTACCCACCAACGAGAATTCAAATGGCTTAGCAAGAATTTCCACATCTGAATCCGAACACATTATTGCAGGCATACCACGGAAATCAGTAGACATTAGATTAACCGAAGTATTAGAGGGAACGGATTTACCCGAGAGAGCATCCTTGAAAGATTTTACAGAAGCCGTAGGTAAGGATCATCGGATCGTTTTGTCCAGCAAGCGCGAAAAGCCATTTCCACCATCCCAAGAGAGGCGATTACATTACCAACAAAAAAGCAGGGGAGAGATCGGTACAAATCGCGAAGAACAAAGCAAATCAGCAAGGAGCACTGAGAGAGGATTATATATATATATATATATATATATATATATATATATATATATATATATATATATATATATATATATATATATATATATAAAATGGTCTTCCCCCTTTGGATGATTATTGAAATTGCTTATTTTGCATAATTGAGTATTTCTAAATTGATTATTATAAGTGTTTGACCTTCTCTTTACATAATAACTAATTATGATAAGCACCATTTTTAAAATAAATAATTGATAAATCACTATTTTTCTCACTTTCATAAAATATGGTTAGATATATCTTATTAAAAAAATATTATTATACTTATTTTGTTGATAATATTTTCACTCAAATATTAAAAATTACAATAAAAGTATTGTCAACCATTCTCAAAATTTCATAAAATTTAGAATAATCATAATGTATCAAACATAATTGTATGAGCTTCATAATATTTTTTAAAATTAGCTATTAAATCATAAATAAGCATAATTTTAATTACATAATATAACTCTATACTTTTTTAATACTAAAAAAAGTTCACAGCTTAGTAGAGAACTCAATAAAGTTCAAATCTTTTAATGGATTACAAAATAAATTAATAATTTTCTATGAATTAGTAATTTTGCCCATCCTTAGTAAATTCTATTGCATAATAATGAAAAAAAAATAAAAATATTTAGAAAGAAGCACATGATTTAATAGATTTGCTCATTCTTAGAAAGTCTCATTTTATGTTTATGTGGAAATTAATTAAAAAACTCAACTTTTAAATCTTAATTTGAACTAAAAAACACAGGTAGATGGCCAAAGTTTTAAAATATTGTTCAAATTTATTTATTATTTTTCTTATCAAATTCAAGCTCTAATTATATGTTTGATTCTATTAATTTAAATAGAAAGTATGATTAGTATACATAATTGAATTTATATAATTTGATCAAAAATCAATGTAATTCATTTTTATAATATTAAATTTTTTGGTGAAGTTTGAACATTAATTAAAATATTTAAATTTATATATTTGTCTATTTGCTTGTTATTTTTCAAGCTTGTACCTCTAATAATATATATAATCTTAGAAGTATAAAGGTTACCAAACATATAAAAGAAATTGTCAAATAAGTAATAAAGTCATCATTACATGAGTATCTTATTCACCAATATAAATGAATAAGTCAATCAATTTTCATGCCTGTTCATTTAAATAACAAGCTTTCAAAATTTTTTAAAATTATATTTAAGTATATTCAATCATATAATAGATGAGAAAAATAAACATACTTATATGAGTGAGTACTAAATTATTTATGGAGTACACTTATATACTTATAGTCTTAACATCAACTTTCAACAATTTAATGGGGTTATATATGAAACTTTCTCACTAAATATTTTGTTAACAAATAAAAAAATTGTGGCCAAGCAACAATATGGAAACAATGCCTAAAATAAACTTTTCCTGAAATTACTCTAATTTTTGGCTAAAGAATCCATACATAATCATGTTGATCCTTATAACCATGTTCTGATCTAATGTGGAGAGAAAACATGTAGATATCAAATGCTTCAAATTGGAAGTATGATTAGAGAAATATTAAATCATTACAATTTAGGCTTTTTGAACATTCATAGGTAGCCACTCCCACATGATGATTGTGCCCTATGGCTACTAAAATTCAAACTATTTAGCATCATTTATGTGATCAAGTAATATTTTCATACTCTATATAACATCTAAGAGCAATTCTTTATCATACCTATTTTTAGAATATTTATGAGCAGAACATTCTAATTATTATTTATGGAGCCTAATTATGCTATTTAATTGGGTAACATTATCAACTTGATTTACAATACCAATGAATTGAGCTAACTTATGTGTGTGTGTGTGTGTGTGTGTGCATGGGTGTGTGTATGTGTGTGTGTGTGTGTGTGTGTGTGTGTGTGTGTGTGTGTATAAAGTTTTTTTTATTGTCTGTGAAATGCAAGCCTCAAGAGAGACTTGAGACAGATCTATAAAACCTCTTCATTTTCATAGTAGATTTCTCGTAGTTGTGTGACTTTATGATTTTATCGATTTTGAATTTTCTATATAAATCTGGTGTTCTTCTTGTTATTATGTTTTGCTTATTTTGATTCTTTCTTTTTTTTTCTAATTCTTTTCCTAACAATTGATATTAAAGCCAAAGTTCCATTCGAATGGGGTGATTAATGAAATGATGCATAATATCGAGAAGCTTAGTATGAACTTTGCTTTGAAAGATGCAAATTGAAGATCTACTATATCAAAAGAAGTTATATCTCACACTAGGAGGAATCATCAAGAAACCAAAATGATGATTGATGAAGAATGAAGTACTCGACCAAATAACCTTATGTTTGATTCAATTTTCACCGTCCTAGTCCTTTAGTTTCAATATTGTTAATAAAAAGTCAATGCCAATCTCATGGCTATTGACCTATAAGTAATTTCCATATACTTAATTAATCAAATATATTAGAATTAACAATTAGATGCGAGTAAAAAATAAAGTTGAAAGCATATGAATTGTGACCAAATTGATCGAGATGTCCTCCGGTGAAATTAACCAATGCGTTTAGAATATCAAATCAATTAAAATTGATATTTTCAATCGATCAATTACCATCCAATGAAGGAAAATAAAAGCATGTGATTTCCACTATTAAAGTTGAGAGGCATAGACGCTATCCAAATGAGCTCCTTTCATAAAATAGGCGCTGTATGTCGCCAAAATATCAAAATGATTGAACAAGACCTTTCCAATTCGGTCAAGTGTGGAGCAAATGGCAAACCTCAGAGTGCGACGATGCCTAAATTAATCTCAAATTTGCTTTGATCAACCTCGACATTGCCCAAATGACCTCCGATCATAAAACAGATTAGGTCGTTGAATTAAGAACGTCGAATTTACCTAGCAATGATACCCATATTATACGGGTTTAATTTAATTTCAAAATTTCACAATCAATGATCGGTTCATACAAGATAAAAAACTTATGATATTTATTTTCAATATGGTAAACACAATTTTTATAAATAAATTTATTTCAGAATTAATTTGAAACTGACTTGAGCTCTAAACAACCTTAGTTTTGCCCTAAATTTTAAAAATCTTGCCTAAACTCTTAAGGAAGTAAACTAATTAGTCAATTAGGGCGTCTTAATCCCCGCTCATAATGAAATTTCTCATTTTTAATCCGGATTATTCTCTTAACCGAGAAAAAAAAGGAAAAGGAGTGCTCGTCGCCCTCTCTCATTCTCCCCCTTTGAGCTTCAAACCGCAACCCATAAGCCTCCCTCCCATGCTCTCTCGTCCGCTCTTTCTCCCACTAGTGACTCTCCTCTCTTGTGCATAGATCTCTTCTCCGATCCCTCCCATCTCGTTAAAAATCGTCAACGAGTGAAGCTCCTTTTCTGTCTCTCCTCAAAGTTGAACCACAAATCCCTCACTGCGACCTCTCTCATGGATCGAACTTCATTCAACCTTGTCCCATCCATTGAAGGTAGCTGCTGTCTCCTCGGTGGTCTCTCTCCCCAAGCTCCCCTAAGCGGCGACCCTCTCTTCCTCCCATCTTGGCACACCCTGTGAGCACTTGTCCTCTCTTCTGGTAGCTGCATCTAAGCTCTCTGTCATCGCCTGTCTGTAGCAGATCAGACTCCTCCCTCATACCTAGTACTCTCCTTCCCTTTCATCAGAGTATAGTCGTGCAACTATCGAAAGGTTCCTCTCAACCACTCTTTTTTTAGAGGCAATTCCATCATCAGACGGGTTCCCCTCAACACTATCTCTTTCTGCTATTCTATATCCCCTCTTTGATTGGAGTACAATTCCATTTTCAATCGAAGCAACCTAACTGCATATCACCTCTCTTTCTCCATGGATTTATCTCCTTCTCCTCTCATTCCATGTCTCCACTCAATGCCAAACTTCATATCACCTCACTCCCATCTTTCTCTCATGGCTTTCTTTCTATTCTACCTCAATAGGATAAAAGAAAGATCATATTTAAACATTATTGCTTTTAGGTTGCAAATCAGTTGCACTCTAATGCAGGTTTATCTTTGTTGCTGATTGTAAAGATAGAGAAGTGTGTGAAAATTATATGTATATGCATATGTGTTTTTTATGGGTTTGAAGACATCGTCACATATAAGGGTGTGGCGATGAAAATTAGCTAAGGTGTTTTAAAACACCAACCATATCATCGAGGTATGTGGTAGCCAAAATTATTAGATATAGTCTCCCTATGCCAAAATCTTTGCCAAAATTTTGACAAAATTTTAGACTTAGAAAAAAAAGGGATGAATCAAGATTTATTAAAAAAAAATCAATCATATCAAAAATAGAATAATCTAAAATAAAATTTAATTATGTTAAACTATAAAATATCATAAAACAAACATAAATATGAATTTCAAAAAAATAATTAAAACAAAAAAAGAGAAATGTGCTTACAATGAATTTGAAATGAATTTAAAGATTCTATTTTAAATAAAAAAATGAAATGAACTCAAACAAATTTATGAACTTGAAATTGAATATTTTGGCAATAAATATAAATTTAGTGCTTGATCTCATTTCAATTAATTTAGAAGATGATGATTGAATATCTAATGAGAGAATAGAAGATTTTCTTGGAATTGGAATATAGTTTTGAAATCATAATTCCTCCAAATGAATTGGAGAAAATCAAAGAATTCATAAGAGATTTTTAATGAAATCAATTGATTACTAATAACCATAATTAATGAATCCTTGGAATAGAAGGGTTAGTCATAGGAACAGGTTATGCCTTAGGGACTTAGGAAGACTTGCATACCCAATGGCTTAAACCCATTCCATGCTTCCTTCCTCAAACCAAACCTTAAATCCAATTCAAATCCAAATTATAAATCAATTCCAAATCAAATGATTGAAACTCATGATCAAATTCAAATTCCAAAACCCTTCCTAACCACTTTGATTTTATCTTATGAACTTAGCTTTAACCAAATTCAAATAAACCTCAATTCAATTTATTTTCTCAAATATCCATTCAATCTCAAATAAAATCCTAACCCAAATTCCAAATCAAATGATTGAAACTCATGATCAAATTCAAATTCCAAAATCCCTTCCTAAGCCATAGGAACCACCTTCATATGCTTAGCCAAAACCCCCTTCAAACCTAATCAAACTAGATTGATTTATTTATAAATCAATCATTCCTTTATTTATATTCATAAATATAAATGAAATCCAAATTCAAATAAGCCAAATCAAATTAAACTAAATCAAACCAAATCAAGACATTTCTTAAGCCATAGGAACCTACCTCCATAAGCTTAATCAAATCTTAACTCAAATTAATCCAAACTCAATTGATTTTTTTATAAATCAATTATTCCTTTATTTATATTCACAAATATAAATGAAACCCACCTTCCATTGACCAAGAATAAATCAAACTAAATCAATTCCCTACTTAAGCCCTTTTGACCCACATCCTTAAGCTTGGCCAAATTTGCTTTCAAAGTACTCCAAACTCAAGTGATTTTCTCATAATCATTTATAATTTCATTTATATTTACAAATATAAATGAAATATAAATCCAAATAGCCAAAATCAAAACCAAATCAAATCAAATTTCTAATTTTAGCCTTTTTAATTTCTTGTTGGCTAAATGATACCAAATCAATTCAAAACTCATGGATTTCCTTAGAATCAATCATTCCTTCAATAAATCATCCAAATATAAACACAAATTATAATTATCAAACCAAAATCAAGTAAACCCAAGTCAAACCCAAGTTAGCCTTTTTGACTTGAAAACTTCAAATGAGCCAAAAATCCATCATAGCCTAAATTGATTGTAGTTGAATTTATATTTCAATCATAGGGTCATATATGAGTTCAAATAAACTTGAAGCAAGCTAAAACCAAATTAATTAACTCATTTTGGTCCACTTGACCGAAAGTGATCTAAAAGAACTTTTTGAGCTAAGTTCTAATCCAACCCAAATTGGATTGAACTAAGCCCATGAAAACCTCATATCATGAGCAAATCATCCTAGGGTGATCAACTACCTTGAATTGGGTCAAACCAAGTCAACTTGGTCATTTGACCAGTCAACCTTTAGCCCAAATAAAACCCAAACTAGCCAAAACCCACCATATACTAAATTGATTGAAACTATTAATTCAAACCCATTCATAATCAATGATTAAAACTATTGATGCAAACCCATTCATTATCAATGATTAAAAATGACCAAACCCTTAATTGAGCCAAACTAAGTCCAATTGACCATTTGACCAAAGTTGAACCAAATTAGCCTAAATAGCTAAAATAAGTCAAATCATGATTTAACCCAAATTGATTACAACCAATAGCTCAAATTCATTTCAGATCACTTATTGAACTTGACCAAAGTCACAATTGAGCTCAATTTTACCAATTTGTCAACTTGACCCAACCTAGCCTAAATTGACCTAAAAGGCCAAAATTGGCTAAAATCCAAATTAAACCTAAATTAAACCAAACCAAAGCCTACAATCAATTTCAATTAGCCAATTGAACATGAACCAACACCTAACCCAACCCAATTTATTCAAGTTGGTCAAATTGGCCAACTTCGCCCATTTGACCTATTTGAATCCAAATGAGCCAAAATCAAACACAGGACAAATTAATCAAAACCACTTAAACTAAAACTCTCCAAATTATCTTTTGAACCTAACCCAAGCCTTGGTTTGACCCAATTTGACTAATTGGTCAAATCAACCCAACTTGAACCCAAATGAAGCCAAACCAACCCATGAGACCTTAGGAGTTGGCCAAAGCCGACCCAAACCAATCCTAGATCACTCCCAAACTAGCCCAAATCCAAGTGGGACCCAATCCAAGGGAATTGGCCATTGGACAAACCTCCCCACATTGGATTCTATCCATAAAAAGCAAAGTCCACTCTCCCATCACTTGGCCAGCCATCCAAGTGCCAAATGGGGTGTGCATAGCCTTCTTAGACCAACCTAAGCAAGCCTAGGATCAGCCATGGACCAAAGGAAACCCAACTCTTCCTCCTTCCTTCATACCCGAGCTCCCAAAGGACCAAGCCAACTTAATCCCCCCATATCTTGCCTTGAGCTCCCTACCACAACTTCCTCCAACCCTAGCGTACCACGTGGAGCTGACGACGACCCCTCTGACACCTCGATGGTGGTGAATCAATGGAAATTCAAGGACGGATCTCATCCGTCCATCAAGTAAAATTGAGTGGTATACCCCCTCAATTCTAGCAAGATTCACAACCATTCACACTCTCTGAGTCCCCATGTGAGAAAAAAAATCCCTCAGAGCATTTTCAAACCTTCCCAAGGCTCTCTCGATCGAAATTCCTCTCTCCTGTGCAAAACTGAAATAGGGGAGGGTGCTTTTGATTCATACTTATTTTCCATTCCATCAAACTTTAATTAAACTCACACACACCATCACCACACCTTGTTGAGTAGTACCAAACCATATTCCAAGCTTCCAAGCCGCCATAGTTGATCAAGATCGAATGCTCAAAGGGAGGAGCTTGGTCATAGAGCAAACCACCTCAAATCAAGTTTGGTAGCTCATGTGGCTTTCTATCAAACAAAGCTTTTGTAATCGAAGCTGGTCTCCTGTGGTAATTCTTCAAAATTGATCCTTGAATGAAAATGTGTTGGCCCTTTTCAAAGTAAACTTGCATTTGAGCCATCATAGCCGTTGGATATTTGTGGATCCTTCATGAAGGTGTTGAGTTGGGAGTGGATCCGAGCGAAGGTGAGCTCGGATCGAGCAATCCATGGCAGACGAGCTCTGTCTACCATCGCTCATAGGAAGATGGATAATGGGTCATCCATTCTGTGTGATTGGAATAAACGCTCGTGATCAAATCACACAAATCCTTTGATTTTTCCTTTGAAATCATTGATTTAATTATGGTAGATCTTAGATCAGATGGTCCACGGGAAAGTGTGTCCACTGCAATCTGAGTTAGTGTCCTGATTTGATAAATTAAATAGCCTATCCCGTCGTGCCACGTGGAAAGCACACCCTGTCAGCAGCCACATGGCGCCGATGGGATTAGGGGTTAACTAGGCTTAATTAATCCGATTTTAAGATTGAAACTTCTAAAATTCATAACTAATCTTAAAAAAATCTAAAAATATAAATGAGGGCTCATTATAAAAGTATTTCAGAGGAGAATCCAAGAAAATTATTATTAATTTTGAAAAGTAATTTTTGCTTAATTAAGGTTTAATTAAAAATTTAATTAGCCTAATTACTCTCTGATTAATTATCCAATTAATTTCAAACTTTTTAGAGATATTTAGGGGGATGACCTCTGCCTCCTCTATTTTTCTTGAAATTTATTGGATAGTTAATTAGTAAAATTGATTGATTAAGCCTTATACTCTCTTACCCTAATTAATGATAATTAATCAAATGAATAGTGAATTGATCCATTAATTAAGTTCATTAACCTCTGTTAATGGTGGAGAAACTTAAGAAAATGGATTAGGACTTAAGTCTTCTTCATTCCCTCTTTAAAATTAGTTTATTAAGACTCATTAATTAATTAATTAATCAAATTAATAAAAACCCAAATTCTATCTGAACTTTAATTAATTAATTGAAAAGATTTAGGGATTGAGACTTAAGCTTCCTTCTTTGTCTCTTTCCCTAACCCCATTTCATATTGTTGATTAACAATAATTAGGAATTAATTAGATAATTAATGAACTTAAGTAACTTGATTAAACCTATTTTTCCTAATTAATTCTTGGGCACCTCTTTGGGTGTTCAATAACCTAAAGAGAGAGCTAATGAAATTATGGTTAGCTCATATGTATGCAAAAACCATAAAAATAATTAAGTGAGTTTCATAAGCTTAATTAATTAATAATTATGAGCTAATTGCATTAGGCCCTTTTATTTTATAAGAACATTTGTTATTTACTTTTCAATTTATTTGCATATCATATTAGCTCATAATTGTTTAATTAATTATTATACATGCAATTAGCTCATAATTGTTTAATTAATTTAGTTATATATACATAGGAGGTGCATGTTAATATAAGCTTAGTGTATGTAGTGAAGTCTCTTTCTTACATTCATATGTTGATTTGCATAAGTTTGAATGTTAATGGGTATATTAATGGACATTCCGGGGATGCACTTTAAGTAGCCCTAAGAAGGTTCTACCTCACTCCCTAGTGTAGAACAATGGTGACTGCTTTGATTTCATTCTTATGCACTTTAATATTAGAAGTTAGATAGAGTTTTAATTCATTTACACAAATAAATTAAATAAACCAAATTCTACTTTTGCATGACTTTCTATTCTTATAGTTGCATATACATTAAGAATATCGTGTATATTAGTCTGGACATTCCGAGGATGCACAACTTTAAGTAGCCCCAAGGAGGTTCCTACCTCACTCCCATGGTGCAGAATAATGATGACATACTTGCTTAAAACTTCATACATTTGAATGTGCATTTGGTTGGCTAATAAATAAACACCCCCCCTCTTTTCTATTATTGTTCAAGTGATTGGGTTGATTAGTCATATGATTTAGAGTTCTACTCTTCTACTTTTGTATAAGAATTTAGATATAGCTTTAAATTAATATGATAAAATAATTCAACCAAATGAAACATCAACTCCAAGTATACTTGCTTACATTCATCATTTAAGTGTGTTAAGATATAAATTGCATATATAGTTATGTTTAAGACTTAATCATATGTATGTTATATATGATGAAAAGAAATCAACAAATATGTGTTATGTGATAGTACTTAATTCCAATTAATCTTAAGATGTATTTCTTATTGAATGAGATTATTTAAAGTGAACCTAAACTTAAGATTAATTTAAAATATGTAATAAGCCATTCATTAAAGATAATTGACTAATTAATTTACTTTAGATGTGACTTAAGGTAAGGATGAAAGAGAGTGATCCTATCTTTTCTTCTCTTTATAACATTTAATTGTTAAGTGTAGGTAAAATAAAAATAAGTAAAATTTATAAATCAATTAAATCATTTAAAGTGAAACCACTCTTTATGATTAAATGCCCTCCATACTTAGAGAATGATAACTCTAAAGCCTAGTTAGAACATACCACACAAGCCTTAATACATACACATTAGATTAAGTCACCACTTCTATCTTTATATTAGGGCAGTGCATGGTTTGATGTATGTTTGTTTTGTGGTGTATTGTAGGCGGATGTTAGGGTGTATGCTTCATGAGGATGGTAGGTCATGATTAGCCTAATTATATTTTTTGTAGGATATTGTGCTTAAGGGGCCTTTAAATAAATATAAATGCTCTCTTTTAAGTTGCTTAACCTCTAAGCATAATTTAAATTAGGGTGGACTTGGTTACCCATGTATAGGGTACTAAGTCCAAATTATTCACATAACTGCTTGAGTTTTTATGGTGTATTTAGCTAACATTTGTTTTACAAGGGTAGTTATTTTTACTTTTCATTTTTTAATGTTATTGTGCATTAGGAATTTGGTTAAGTGTTATGGGGTTAAGGATGAACATTGGCCAAAAGGTCTAATCACGGGATGCCATGTGATGCCTAGAAACTCAAATCAAATGAAGAAATGAAGGAAGCATGAAGACTTGAAGACCTCCCATAACATTTATCATTTATAATTTATAATTATTTTTTATATCGGGTTGTATAAGGGTAGATCTCACTACCCATTTTCTTTTCGGGTTATGCGGTACCCAGCACGGCCTATTATTCTTTTACGTTGAGTTTATAAATTGTTTAATGATTTGTTTATAATTGTGTAATAGACATGACATGTATTTTCTTAGTTTCTTTATATATGATGATTTAATGTTTGTGCAATCGATTAGGCACTTAGAGAAAAATAAACTTTTATCTCAATCACAATTCATAATCTAATTTTTTAAACAACTCATAACCTCATTTAAAGCCTAAGTATTAAATCAAGATAATTAAAAATTTAGCAACCCCTTTGGAATGTTGTATGCTTAATATCATATATACCATCTTGTTTCATTCTTGCTAGAGAGGGTTTCCATCCTTGCATGATAGGGGAATACTTGACCTTTGAGGGTCTCTCTTGCATGAAAACACCTCTTTCTCTGATTTAGCCAATAACCCTACTTTATTATGCATTTGGGCATATAAAATCCTATAGCCTTTGTCAAAATGAAGAGTCCAAAATTAAATAAAATTTGATAAAATTTGTATTAGACTAAGTCATTATTCATTCCACTCATGCTCCAGTCTCTTAGGAGTGGGTTTAAGGACTTTAATTTCTTTCTAATAATAATAACCTAACTATCTTGCAAAATATATGACTTGACTACATGATTTTAAAATGAATGAGGAGTTAGCTGGCTGCCACTCTAAGCGATTATAAGTCTAGTAGTCAGGTGGTTTATCATCTCTTATGGAGGTAAATAATATACCTATTTTTGCCATAGATTAGAACATGCTTCACCTTCGCTAAAGCTTCCTAAATTTGAGATCCTGAGGTTACCGCTTTCCCTGGCTACAAGCATAAATCCTCACCTCTAGGCATTTCTACAACTCAGATTGTGGGATTATAAGTCCCAAGATTCTAATAAAATTTCAACATAAATATATATAATTGCTCAATTTCAAATATATAAAACCCAACCATATGATAGTTTGGGATGCTCATTAGGCTTCTTAATATCATGAGCAACCCCTGCTCATCTTCTTTTGGCTTTGATAACAAGTCTCTCCTTTTGAACTATCTCACTTGATTTTCCAAATATAGCTAATTTATTGATAGTCTTATCTTTAAAAGCTTTGGAGATAACAATTACCTACTTTAATTGAGAGTATTCTTGAGGAACTCACCTTCCTTAGGATGTAATTAACTATGGGGGCTTGCCTCCATTGGGAACTTTAGAACCCGGTTTAAATAAACCCTACATTATTCATCCATGTAAAGTAGGCAAAATAAATCTCTAGTATATTCAAGACCCATCATGCCTTAAGAGTCCTTAGGTGATCGTCCATCGTAGTGTGATTTCTATCTTTCAAGATAGTGCACTATTCTTTGATGTCGTACCATCACCTCAATAAATACACTCTCGACTGCATGGTATCCCCATATCACATACATCTTAAAATAAACACCACACTTACCATAGCCCACTCGGCCTATTCTCGTGGAAATTCTAATCTCTCTCGGAACCACTTGGCTCGCCGCCATCACCGTTGACCTCTTCAGAGGCGACTTCCTTACCATGATCATAGAGCTCAACATCCCAAGTTACATTTTCATATCCTCCAATTTGTTCTTCCTTTACCTCATGCTTCACCTTCCAGCTCTCGACGAAGCCACTGCCGGTGAGTTCCGAGACCTACAGGAGCCACTAAGGCTGCTGGATTATGTTCCCTTGAAATGTGAGGATTTTTTGGAGCCGATACAGGAGGGGAACAATGAGGTTTGTGATTGGATGCTTCACCATGGAAAGCATTAAGATCATTTCAATGGAATTATAGTGAATAGCTTTGAAGCCTTGATAGTTGGTGCTGCCAACTTTATAAAACAGGTGATATTATTATACCCTTACTTTTTCCAAAAAAACAAAGTTAATATTATAAGAAATTGTTTATTATAAAACATACTAATTAATACTTTATACAATAGAGGGGCAATGGGAAACCTCAAGTTTGGCCCATCGGACCACTTACATGGTCCGGGTCAAATATAGATTCTGAAGAGCCTTCACATAAATGCATAGATTGGTTGAATTAACAGCCTAGTGGGTCGGTGGTGTTCATCTGTTTTGGTTGTTGTTGCCATGGGAGCAGACTCGAGAGCTTGCCCTTGGGCTAGAGATAAGAGGGCATAGATTCCTATGGGTGGTGTGACCACCAAGTAATACAAAGCTAAGTGGTAACTATTTTAATCCAAATTAGAGCATTAAAGATTCAATAGTCTCTCCCAGAAGGATTCATGGAGAGGACAGAAGAAAGGGGAATGATGGTGTAGTCATGCAAAGAAGAGGTATTGGGTCATTGTGCGATGGGTGGGTTTGTGTTGCAGTGGATGGAATTCCTTCCTAGAGAGTTTGGTGAATGGTGTGCCTATGATCACATGGACACTTTATTCAGAACAAAGGATGAATGCTGCTTTGCTTGTGGAAGGTGTAAAGGTGGCACTAAGGGTGAATGTGGGAGAAAATGGGGTGCTGAGAAGGGTGGATGTGGCAAAGCTATTGAAAGAATTAATGGAAGACGAGGAAGTAAATGAGGTGCGACAGAGAATGTACAATATGAAGAAAGAGGCGATGAGAGCTATAGGGAAAGAGGGGCCATCTTACAAGGATATGGAGAAAGTGATTAGTATATTGAGAGAAGTAGCAACCCTATAAGTGGTTTGATTTTCATGCTACAATACTTCTTAATTATTATCCAATGTTTAATATTCAATATTATGTGGTGATAATTATATGTTTATAGTTTGTAATAGTTTGTCGATTGAGATAAATAACACAATAATATAAAAAAATTACATGAGATCATGATCATGGGAGTCATTAGATATTGACAAAAGGAAAATTTGTTAAATCAATATATTTTTTTGAGTTAAATTTAAATAAATGATGTAAAACACTTATATCGATTGTAACAATCGATATTAAGATCTAAATATTTTTCTTTAGGATTTGTAATCAACTTTTAGAGTACTCTTTTATTACATTGATCTATTTATTTATAAGTTTTATTTGGGCTTAAGTGCTTCATAGAAAAGGGAATGTGTTATCTTCTATTTTAAGGGCTTGTGAGCAGCTTTAATGAGTATGATTCATTATTGCTAAATGGAGCACACATCACTTGATGATTTAGGAGATCATATTTGCCTTTATTATATTACTTGTTAGTATTTTCATCATCTTCTTTATTCCATATCTAATTAACTCAAAGATGATGTTTACCTATAAATGATTGAGTTATTTTGACTAGCAGAGCAAGAAGATTTGAAGAAAGAAAATATAAAATGGATTAACTATTCACTTGACACCTAGACCCACTATAGGCAACTTCAATTGATCTAAATGAACTCATTTTACCTTTTAGGTCAACTTAAATCAAGCTAAGAGCCTCATATATATACCTAGGCTAAACCATATTGAACTAAGGCTCTAATCAATATCCACTAATTATGAATTAACCTAAGAAAAGTTTAATTCTATCGTAAATCTAATGAGATTAGCTCAAGCCCGAGTCTCACAATTACGCAATAAGGTTAAATCAAATTAATGCATCAAGACAAAAGAATTTAAACATATTTCTTAGCCCAAGGATTATCTTCTAGTCCAAGCTTTATTTTAGGGGTGTGCATTATTTATATAAAAATCCAAAATCAAGATAGCTATAAATCCATCCTCGAGAGCCAAAATTGAGAAGCCTAATGGAAAAATTATCCAATTAAATTTTGAAAAAATTGCCCGAGCTTATCATTTATTTGAATTGTGTGAATGTAATGTTAATAATTTTTTAAAATTAGGTTTATCTATTGAAAAATAAAATGATAAATTATCCTCCACTGAATAGTTTTATATAATAATTTAAGTTTCTAATCAAATCAGCAAAATGTTTAATTATTTCATGAAAATATGAATAAATTTGAGTCATATAAACATGATAGAACATATTATGACCATGAGTTTAAGCTATTGTTTGAGGTCAGAGATGATTTTAATTAAAAATAAATTTCTACCTCACTTAAATTTAATAAATTAAGAGAATTATTAGTTTGAGTTAGGATAAATTGAACAACCTAAAGTATACAAATTGTAGGTGGGTCTCCACATTAAAGAGCTCGATGAATGATGTTGTTGGTCATATATCCGCTTTACTGACCAAAAGAATGAATGAGACTTTGATTGTGGAAGAAATGAAGATGGTGCTGAGATGATAAAGGTGGTGATGGATGTTGAAGAATGGAATGAGGTATGACATAGAACGAGATGAAGAAAGAGGTGATAAAGATTATGGAGGTTACTTGATTTGAATTTTTTTATTTTAATTTTTATCACAAGTCAATCAACCTCTTAAGTCTCT
Organism: Cymbidium sinense; assembly: GCA_021442155.1. NCBI lineage: Eukaryota > Viridiplantae > Streptophyta > Magnoliopsida > Asparagales > Orchidaceae > Cymbidium > Cymbidium sinense. The sequence continues at coordinate 21,816 of JAKCPB010000967.1, forward strand.
TAATTATTATTGAATAATTACTATTCAATTTTATGTGGTAACAATTATTTTTATAATTTGTGTTTTTTAGATAACAAGTAACAAAGAATGTTCAATTTTAAGTTGACACTTACAAGACTAAAGTTCAATGGAAATATTTTTAAAATGATGCATTAGTATCTATTTTAGTGAGAAGATCATGAATTGATGAAGTCTAATAATGATCAAAATTATCCCTTTTAAAAGAGAGGCTTTGAATTATTGTTATGTTATTTATTTTAATGAGGAATTTGAAAATTTAAAATAATTATGACAATAGATTTTATTAATTAGTTATATGTTAATGAAGTAAATTTAAAACAAGGTAATTAATCATGTAGCTGAAAATAAAGTATTAAATTAAGATTAAATAGACTAATCAAAAAATAATATTAAGTAATTAGTAATTAAAATGATTAAGATGATTTCTATAAGAGAAGATAAGACTTAGGATAGTACATTGATCTAATTAATTAAGTTGGTTAGGAATTGATTGGGAGAGCTATGTGCATTATGGACAAGATAGATTCTTGGGACTTTGATTAGTTTAAGGCTAGCTTATTAATCTTTGTTGAAGTATTTGAAAGTGGTTGTTATTTATGGCTCATCTTAATGCTTGGACATAGAAAATATATATTTGTTAAATTCATTACTTTACTTGATTAGATACAGTATAATATTATTAATTTTAAATTCTATAAATCGAATTAATTAATTTCATAGAACATAACCATAATAAATAAGATTAAAACCCCATTCAAACTTAATTTTGATTGTTGAACACTAGTTCTAATTTAGTACAAAGAAAATTTTGAATAAAGCTAGAATAATATTCAAATCTTATTCAACATGATTTAAATTTGTACCTATTGATCAAACCTTAGGTTTAAAATGTAAGTTCGAATTATGTTTGAATTGTATTCGATCTAATTTTCTATGTTTGAATTAATGAAATTCAAATTATATTCGAATTCAATATTGTGTGTTCAAACATAATTTAAAACTCATTGAAGGCTTATTTTCGAACATAAATATAAGATTATCCTTTCATATCTTTTTTTAACTATAATATAGTGTATCTTTTGATGTTGGAAGAGGCAATGAATGATCTCTAATCTATTCAACAACAACAATAGCAAGCCTCAATCCCACTAGGTGGGGTCGGCTACATGAATCCTTCGCCATCAGTCCTATTATGTGTCAAATTCTCATTTAATTCAAGTATACTAAGATCATTTTTTATACATCCTAACCAAGTCTTTTTAGGTCTACCTCTACCTTTCTTAACATAAGGTAAATCTAATGCATCTACTCTCTAATCGGTCATCATGGCCGACGCTTTATGTGGCCAAACCATCTAAGGCGACTCTCCCTAATCTTATCTACCAGAGCTACTCCAACTTTTCCCAACATACTCATTTTGCATTCTATCTCTAAGAGTAAAGCCACTCATCCACGAGCATCCTCATCTCTGTAACACTTAACTTAGTCTTATGCTTCTCTTTTATTGGCCAACATTCTCGCACCATAAGTCATTGGGTCTTACCACCATCTTATAAAATTTTCCTTAAGTTTAAGTGGAACTTTTCTATCACATAATAGGCTATGATGCATTCCTCACTTCAACCATCCAACTTGAATTCTACTAATAACATCTCCATCTATTTCACCATCATTTTGAACAATAGAGCCTAAATATCAATCGCTCACTCTTATTAATGACTTGATCACCTAAAGTCACAACACTATCACTAAAACTTCTACAACTAAAATTACACTCCATATATTCAGTTTTAGATCTACTTAAACGAAAACCTTTAGACTCTAAAGTTGACCTCCATAATTCAAGTTTCTTGGACTCCCTCTAGTCTTATCAACAAGAAAAATGTCATCGAAAAAGCATACACCAAGGTACATCTTCTTGTAAATGCCTCGTAAGAACATCCATAACTAAAGTAAAAGATAAGGGCTTAATGTTGATCCTTGATGTAATCCAACTGAAATAGGAAAATATTTTGTCAATCCTCCTTGTGTTTGGACACAAGTAATGCTCTAGTATACATATCCTTAATGACTTGAATATAACCAATATTAACTCCTTTCGTTCTAGAACTCTCCAAAGAACATCTCTTGAGACTTTATCATAAGCTTTCTCTAAATCAATAAATATCATATGTAGATCCTTCTTACTTTCTCTATGCTTCTCCATCAAACCTCTTAACAAATGTATAGCATCCATAGTAGATCTACTAGCATGAAACCAAACGATTGTGAGAAATTTACGTATCACATCGTAACCTATGCTCAATTACTCTCTCCATAATTTTAATGTATGGCACATTAACTTAATTCCTCTATAATTTGCACACTCTTTTGCATAACCTTTATTCTTAAATATAGGAACCAACAAACTCTTTCTTTACTCATCCGGAATCTTTTAGTCTTTAAAATAACATTAAAAGATTTGTAAGTCAAGAAATTCCTTGATCTCCTAAACATTTCCACACATCTATTGGAATATTATCCGGTCCTCGCTTTTCCACATTTCATTTTCTTTAAAGCTTCACTAACTGATTTACTAATGCGACGATAAAATGAAATTCTCTATTTTGTTTAGGTATTAAGGTTGCTAAAATCAATCGTACTTTGATCCTTCATTGAAAAGTTTATCAAAATACCTCATCCACCTATTTTCAATATCTTTTTCTAAGAAAAGCACTTTATTATTTTCATCCTTAATACCCCTCACTTGAACTATGTCTTTACTTCTCCTATCTGTTTGGTTGGCTAACTTATACATACATCTTTCACCTTCTTTGGTATCTAATCTATTGTATAAATAAATAAAATTTTTTTGCATCATATATTGCTTTCTTAGAATCTCTACAGGCCACTTTATATCTTTCCCAATTCTCCGAGTTTTTACATCTAAACCAAGTTTTATAACAATGCTTCTTATTTATTATCTTTTCTTGCACACTCTGACTCCACCACCAACTATTCTTATTAAAAGATGCTTTTCCTTTTGATTCTCCAAGCACATCTTTAGCATAATTTTATTGAAGAGATGCTTCTATGGAGAGAGTTTAAATGAGTTGATATTTAATGGAGATAGAATGAGTTAACCTTAATATAAAATCAAAATTTTGAGTTTAATTATTTTTTTATACTACTGCCTTGATTGGCTGCCATTTTACTCAAATTTTTGTAATTATTCTAAGGGGGCTATTTGGTTGGCTTAAAAAAAAAAAGTGCAACATAAAAAAATATTTAGTGTAAAATGAAAGTAATGAATTTGAAATAGTTTTATGTTATTTGGTTAAAAATATAGTAAATTCCGGAATTTACATTTTATTACTTGGTAAAGCAAAGTAATAGAAAGTAAAATAGTGAAGGGAGTACGTCACCAACGTAGATGGTAGAAAAGTAGAGAATTGCTAGCTATGGGGACAATAAACCTATATTATATTTCAAAATTATGCACTATGAATGAGTTTCAAATACATCAGAAATGAATAAAATGAACAAAATGACAAATTTATAATTCATTTACAGTAGTGGACTAAATACGAATTTCTAAAATGATGTATTTGCTTCATTTTACACCACAAATATATATAATTAATCAGCTCTAAATGTATTTTTAAGTTTTAATTATGATTAATGTAGTTAGGTCAAAATTATAGAAATTTAATTTATGCTGGGATTTTAAATTTTAATTAATCGTTATAAATAGATATTAATTAATCAAAAAATAAATTTTTTTTAGGAAATTGCATAATCATTGAAACAGTTTGTTCCTAATTTTTCTATCATGATATCATAAAATAAAATTTATTCATCTTTAATAAAAAATATAGAAGCATAAGATATTCTAATTAAAATTTTAGCAAAGATAAATTTAAAATCTATCGTATTTACAATTTAAAATATGTTTCATTTTAAAAACGAATTATTTTAAAATATCATCATATAATTTATATTGGCATATGAAGGATAAAATTTATAAATATGGATGATAAAAACTTCAAAATAGAAAACAAGACCAAGGGCATTTTTTATAAAATATCATCATATATTTTTTTGATTTTGTTCTTTTATCTTCTATATTTATAAATTAAATCATTCGTTTAATTCTCCTTTTTTTGTTGCAAATGTCACATATAAATGTGAGAGGATACCGAAATAAATTCTCAAGCTATTCATTTTTTCACAGTTCTGGAAGTAGATAGCTATATTTTGATGAAAAAAATCATTAATTGAAAAAAATAGTTAGAATAGATTTCCATATTATTAGATTTATTTTAAGATTGACAACATAAACTTTTTAATTATTAATTTATACATTATATTAGATACATTCAATAATTTTATAATTTTGATTATTTTTTTATTGAGATAGATAATATAAAATTTTTTGTGTCACATTATTATTATAATTATATTTGGCTACACTATTTTTATATTTATTTTCATAATTTTCTTGTATGAAATTATTTTTAGTCGTGTCATTTCAAAACTCATTAATCTTTAACTTATTAATGAGTTCGTGAGTAGAAACTTATTGACTTACGAGCTAAAGCTCATATCTTGATATGACACTTAAAATACGACTAGTCGAAGCATGAATCTTGATGCTAAAAGCAAGATGATCCGAAGTTGAAACTGGTCGAGATCAAGTACTTAAAATATCCTTAGAAACTCTGGGATGTCGGTTAAATCCCTAAATAACTCTCAAACATGGAGTGTTTATAATCAAATCGAGCGTCTCGACGAGCCGGATCTAACCCAAGATCTAATTCTGACTTCATTTGAGCATTCGAATACATCATATGATCAAGGGAATCATCATGAGCCGTCCGATGGAGAGGAGTGGTTCGGATTTTGCATGTATTTATAGAGACGACACTCCTCCACTCTATAAATAGCCTCATTTTCTCATATGAGGCCAAGCAAGAGAGGAGAGAAGTCTAAAGCTTGAAAATCCTCCGGCATAATCGTGCCACTACGGTGACCGCGCGTTGGTTACCAACCACGTCAACGCCGTCGTCAACCGCCACCGCTGATCCTCGCCGTCGTCATTCTCCGTCGGTCTCCATCATGACAACCTTCATCGTCAATGGCTGTTTCCCGCTGTTCACCATCATTTGCTACCACTAGCAACTGTTACAACCTGAACGTGACTATATGGCTGTTGTTGTCTGATTTTGGGATTCCCATTGTCAGCCCTTCTCATATACAATTATGTAATCCCATTATCGGGAAAACTTATACTCCAAAATAAATATATAATGGAAGCTTTTTATTGGGCTAGGCCCTGTGCTTTTTTCCCTCTTATCGAGGTTTTCCACGTAAAAATTCTGGAGTTTTTTTGTTCACTTTTTAAATACCTGTGTGTGTGCTGGATTTCACAACAAGGCTAAGGCGTAAACTTTCACTCTACCTCAACTGGTTTTCTAGCACGCAACATATCTGATAAGACTTGACTTGCTTGCTCACTAGGTGACTTCATTAAAATAAAATAGTAAATCATAAATCATGTTTCTTTCTGCATCAGTTTAAATCAAGAGCAAGCTAATTTGTGTGGTCATAAGTCTCGCAAACTCTTTTTTTTTCTTCAAATATCGTTGATCCCATCAATGTCTTCTCCAACAAGTTATCACATGTCTTCCTCATCATCTTGTTTGAGATATGTTTTTTTTGCGAGCTCCTATGACGATTTTCTTGTTGTCCATGCATGCTTTCTCCGATAAACTCCATTGTGAGTCTATTATCCAGACTCTTGTCACTACTTTCTTTCTTCTTTATCTAAAGGGCTTGATGAATTAGGGAACTTTGGCGCAACTCAAATTCAAGCATTCAATTGATACAAGAAGCTAATCAGAGCTAAATCTATGAACTCGAGTAGAAGGAGGTTGAACTTGCTTTGAAATAATGGAATCAACCTTAAGTTAGTTACAACCCAAACTTCACACGGCTAATTTATATCGATGGAGCTACTAATAAGACTATCGAAGTTGTATTCTATTACATGGTGAATGAATGATGAAAGCTCTACAAGAGAGGAAAAGGTAAGGTCTTTGCCCAGGAGGTTTGCCATGTGAGGCATTATCATTTGAATCGCACTCATTTAACAACAAGCCAAAATTTATACTTAAACCAACCCAATCAAATCAAAATTGATTTGACATAGAAAGAAAACATTAAGTCATGATGAGTTAAGGTGAACTCGACTCAAAATTGATCCAATTAATCAATTTGAGCATTACATGATGACCAGATTTAGACACACCCATAATAAAATAATAAAAGTTTCTAATTTAACATTAAGTTTTTCATTTTTAAAAAAAAATAATTAAACTATAATTTTACGTTGACCCTAACCCAATATGATACGACTTGAACTCGATTCATAATTTTTTAGTCATTTAACTTTACTAGAATATGATGAACAGCTTGAATTTTTCTAATGTTTGTTCAAACATATTTTTTTCTGAAGTTTTGGTTATAAAAAGAAGCAAGCAAGTTAAGTGATATTTGATTATTACTTTAAAAGATAATGACATTAAGTGGATAAATAGAAGGAATTTAATCTTAGATATATAAAAAGAATAAATAAGAAGTAAAATAATTGAGATAGAAAGCTTCTTTATGAGTGAGATATTAAAATCATTCTCCTTAATATTGAAATCAATGTGTAGCTTTAATATTGGAATATATTTAAAAGTATCTTCTTCTTCTTGGTTCATAAAAGAATATTCATTGAATTAAATAGAGTATTAAATAAAGACATAAACTAAACAAAATTTAGATATGTCAAGTTATTTCTCAATATATAATTGGTTTAACATACTCACGACTCAATTCTTTTCAATCACAATATGAATTTGTCTCACTCACAACAACAACAACAAGCCTTTATCCCACTAAGTGGTGTGCATGAATCCTTCATCTCCATTGTTATTGTCATGTCAAATTCTCATTTAATTCAAGTATACTAAGGTCATTTTTTATACATCTTAGCCATGTCTTTTCAGGTCTACCTCTACATTTCATAAGATAAGACAAATCTAATGCATCTACTCTCCTAACCGGGTCATTGGACGATAGATGCTTTGCATAGCCAAACCATCTAAGGCGATTAGAGCTACTCCATCTTTTTCCCGAACATACTCATTTCACATTTTATCTCTAAGAGTAAATCCACTCATCCACCAGAGCATCCTCATCTCTGCAAGACCTAACTTAGTCTCATGCTTCTCTTTTATTGGCCAACATTCTGCACCATAAATCATTGCAGGTCTTACCGCCATCTTATAAAATTTTCCCTTAAGTTTAAGCGGTACTTTTCTATCACGCAACAGGCTAGATGCATTCCTCCACTTCAACCATCCAACTTGAATTCTACTAATAACATCTCCATCTATTTCACCATTACTTTGAACAATAGAGCCTAATATATGAATCACTCACTCTTTTTAATGACTTGTTCACCTAATGTCACAACACTACCACTATAACTTCTACAACTAAAATTACACTCTATATATTTAGTTTTAGATCTACTTAAATGAAAACCTTTAGACTCTAAGGTTGACCTCCATAATTCAAGTTTCTCTTGGATTCCCTCTCTAGTCTTATCAACAAGAAGAATGTCATCAACAAAAAGCATACACCAAGGTACATCTTACTGTAAATGCCTAGTAAGAACATCCATAACTAAAGCAAAAAAGAAAAGGGCATAATTGAGCTAAAATCACTATCAAAATCTATTAATTATAATTTTCCTAGATTCATCGTTGAAATATATTCAAACTGAGCATACATTTATATTTTTTTGATTTTTCTATAATTAGTTATGATTTTAGGAAGTTTCAAGATTAAAAACTAATTAATTAGTCCTAATTGAATCCCTAATCCCATCGGGCCATATGGCAGCTGATGCAGCGTGCTTTCCATGTGGTGCAACGGGATTGGCTATCCAAGTAGTCACATCCGCATGCTGATTTAACCGACGGAGGACACACTTTCTCTGTTGGCCATCCGATCTAAGATCGAACCGCCATGATTCGATCTGCAGTTTAGGAAAAGAATCAGATGCTCTATTATGGGATTTGATCAGAGCTGTTCATTTGAATCATGTGAGATGGATGGCTTGTGATCTATCCCATTCACGAGCAATGAAAGACGGATTTCGTCTGCCTTCCCTCATTCGATCCGAGCTCACTCAAGCTCGGATTACTCCAAACTCTTCCCATACCTTCGGGGAAAGGAGATGCACACATCCAAATTTCAATTTTTCATGAAATTTGAATTTTCTTCACAAAGGACCAACCCACTTTTGTATATAAGGCTCAATTTATGAAATTGCCTCACCGGAGCTAATGCCCAGTGGTATAATGTCATTGTGGTGAAAAATTTTGATAGGAGTCACCTTCAAATCTGTAGAGAGAAAGAAAGGTGAGACCTATAAAATTCATCTTTTTAGGATGCCACGCAGATCCACAGATGTACTTATTCAGGTGATCGGGTATGTCATCAAGGAATATTATACTATCTTGAAAGAAAGAAGTCACTACCCTTCAATGGACCTAATCACCTCAATAAGGACTCCTGAGGATGATGGGTCTGCATATGTACTAGAGATTCTTCCCCTACTTTATACAGAAATGTAAAACAGGGTTTATTTTAAACCAAGTTTGTTAAGTTCCCTACAAGGGCAAGCCCCATAATTTACATCCTAAAGGATGGGATCCCTTAGGAAAACTCTTGATTAAGGTAAATGATCGTTGTCTTTGAAGATTTCAATAGGAAGGACTATCAATCGATTGGTTTATTTTTGAAAGATCAAGTGGGACTAATCAAAAGAGGGAGTTATTATCTAAACCAAAGTAGAAGAAAAGTAGGAATGCCCATGATGCTAAAAAACTTAGCGAGCACCTCAAACTATCCTATAGTTGGGCTTTACATTTTTGAAATTTATTTAGTTTGTTTGAGTTGCATTTTTCATTAGAAATTTAAGACTTATGATTCCTTAACACAAGATTAAGAAAATGCCTAAGAGGTGAGGAATTATGCTTATAGCCCACAAAGGGGAGAAGCAACCTCAGAACCTAAACCTAGGGAGCTTTGGAGAGTGCCGAAAGCACAACCTAAATCTAAGGCAAAAAAGGGGTATTTGGTTTGCCTTTACAAGAGAAGACAAACCACCTGACAGCTTGGACTTACAACCTCTTGGGGCTGGCTGCCAACTAACTCCTCTAACAACTTTAAATACATGTAGGCAAGTCATTATGCTTATGAAAGATAGCTAGGCTATTATTTAATTAGAAAGAGACTAAGTCCTTAAACTCACTCCCTAAAGAGATTAGATCTTGTAAAGGGGAATGCTTCAAATGACCTAAATCTAATGCAATTCAAATTTCATTTTATTTTTATTTTGGATAATTATTTTGACTCTGACTAATGGGATTCATATAACTAATGCATAAGAAAGAAGGATATTGGCTAAAATCAATGAGAAGAGACGAGGAGTTTTCACCATGGCTCTCAAAGGTCAAGACAAGTTTCTCTAGCAAAGGTGGAAGCCCTCCAATCAAGAGTGAAATAAGATGCATTTGTGCATGATATTATAAAAGAAATGCTCATCCAGCTAAGGGGTTGCTAATTCTTTTATCTTGATTTTAAACTTAAGCTTTAGGTGAGGTTATGAGTTTTTTAATTTTACTTTGAGTTGTTAGGTTGGGTAAAAGATTTATTTCTCCCTAAAGATCCTAATTCACATCTAGGCTATACATAAAGTAAGGAAGAAACTAGGAAAACATGCTATTTAATGCAAAAGCTAAACAAATCATCAACCAATTTATAAAGCTAATCGCAAAAAGAATAAAAGGCCGTTGTGGTCGAGCACCACCGCACAAACCCAAAAAATATCAAATATGGGTAGCCGAGCTCTACCCTTATACAACCTGGATTACAAATGAATTAAATTATAATTAAGCAAGGAATTCATTATTATGGGGCTCTTCAAGCTTTATTCTTCTTTCTTCCTTTCTTCTTCTCTTCTTCTTCTTCTTCTTTCTTCTTTTGGTTCCTTCTTTTGGATGGTTGGAAGGTGGATGCTCCAAGGCTTCACATGGTATATAAGATGGGATCTTATGACCAATGTTCATCCTAATCCCCATAACAATTATTACAAAATCATAATTGTAGATATTTATATGAAAAGGGAAAGAATAGAAATCTAACTAACACCTACAAAATAAAGGTTAGTTAAACCAAACCACATAAATCCCAAGCATGTATATTGGACTTATCACCCCACACATGGGTGACTAAGTCCACCTGACCTATGGATTATGCTTAGGGGTATAAAGCATATGCAAGCAAAAGCATTTATATTTTTATTTCTGATAGTTCCCCTTAAGCACAATCTCCTGCAGAAAAGAATAGTTATACTAAGAATGCCCTACCATTCATTTTATGAGCATACACCCTAACATCTAGTCTAAAACATATATCACAAAATAAAATAAACATCAAACCATGCACTGACCTAACTTAAGACTAGAAGTGGTGCTTAGGCTAATGTGTGTGCTTTGAAGGCTTGTGTGGTATGCTTAGCTATGACTTTAGGTTTAAATTTTATAGGTGTAAAGAACATGTTCAACTTAGAGAAGGGATTCATTTAAGTTGTTTGATTATATCGGGTTGATTTTATTTCATTTAAGTGGATCCTACAATTAATTACTAAATTATGAAGAGAGGGAAAGAGAAGAGAATTTCTCTTTCCTTCCTTAACCTAAGTAATTTCTAAAGTAGATTCACATTTTAGTTCTATTTAAGTGAATATTTTGATTAAATCTTTTAATTAATCATAAGTTTAGATAAACTCTAAACAAACCTATTAAAAAAGAAAGGCATTTTAAGATTAAATAAAATGAATCAAAATTCACAAAACACACATTACTACATTTCTTTCCCAACATATATAACATGTATATGGATGGACCCTAAGCATATCTACACATACAAATGAGAGTATTTAACACACTTTATGATGCATGCTATGCAATCCATTTAAGAAAATTTAGAAGTTGAATATGCATGATTTTTCTTAAGTAGGGATTTCTTACCAAAATTTTCACATACACACATGAAAGTAATAAAGGCATACTTGAGTACAACACCATTGTTAACCAGAGGTGTAAGGTACAAGACTACTTAGGGCTACTTAAAGCCTCAAACCTTAGGGTTGTCTAGATTAATATACCACTTTCCTAAAATCCAAACATATGTATAAAAGAAATGAAATTGAGAAGGAGAATGCAAAAGTTGTTTAATGGAATCATTTTTATTTTATGTAATTTATGTATGCAAGTATAGGTAACCCTTCTTAGATGATAGCATAGGGATGAATTAGGTATGGAATTAAGTAAGTGTTAGGTTCTTTTCAAATGAACCTTATTTCTTACTAACTCCTATTCAAAACTATACTGACATAAGAAAGAAATGAAACCTATGCTAAGCATACCTTTATAATCTTCCACATGCAAGCTTATAATTAAAGTATAAGTAGCACACTTTTAGATTTGGTATTTGATTTATATGTTTTGAAAATAATTTGGATTTAGTAGTGATAATAGCCACTCATATTTCTACTATAGCCAACACATGCAAATTTGACATAAAGTAAACAATTTCATTTTAAAATTATGAATGAATGAAATCACATGGCATACAACTTAAAATGTTGGGGAAAGATTCAAAGCAATTAAAACATGTAAACAAACTCACTTCACTTAAATCCTAAAGACATTTTTATGGAATAAGAAAGTTTAAAATAAATAAAAGTGAATCCAAAATGATTTTTGTTTAGTTTGAAGTTTGATTTAATTTTGAAAAGGTGAGATAAGTTTGTTGTTCCTAACCCATTCCACATGTGTTTGATATTTTGTTTAATTTTTGGATAATTAGATCCACTTTTATGCATTGATTAGGTTAAGGTATGAATTAAGTAGCGTAATTAACCCTTACCTACAACACCTTAAAAGAATTAACCAAATAATTATGAGCCAATAAGATGACATAAAACCCACAAGGAATTTAAATTTGTAATGTACCTAATAAGAAAAAGGGCTAATGCAATTTGTCTCACAATTAAAAGTTAATTCAGCTAAGAGGTTTAGCTTAAGTAATTTCAAAACACCCTTTCATACTAATGAATTGGGTTTTCATTTTCTTAATTGAACTTAGACTATTAAACACTTAAGCATCTACCCAAAGTAGATTAATTAAGTTCTGGAACTTTTAGAATTTTTAGAAATTGATTAAGGGGATAATTAATGAATTAACCCTTAATTAAGAGTAAATTAAGGAAAGAAGAGGGGGATTTAGGGAATAGCTTTGGGGAAATTCCCCAAAATTATTCCATAAACCTCTTATTTACTAGATCTGATCTTAATCAATCCTAATCATGGGTTAAAATCACTAATCATATCCTAATTATGCTTAATTACATAAGGAGGGTAATTAGGAAATTCATATGCAATTCTTCTAATCAAGCCTTCAATAAATCCCAAGAAAATTAGGGGAGGCAGAAGTCATCCCCTAAAACATACCCAAGAAATTTGGGATTAATCAGGCTTAATTAAAAAGTAATTAGCAAAATAGACTTTCTAATAAAACTCAAATTTAGAGAATATATATATCTATATATATATATATATATATATATATATATATATATATATATATATATATATATATATATATATATATATATATATATATATATATATATATATATATATATATATATATATATATATATATAATTTAAAACCCATTAAAATTAAATTTAAAATATTCTAGGTTGAATTATCTTTCCATAAAATTTTATTTCATAATTTTTCAATTTTCTAGAATGAGTTATGGATTTTGGAAGATCATTAAGTTAATTAGAATTTAATTAAGCATTTAACTAATCCACGGCTCACGGTGTGACCCGTGGTTAGCTTCGCATTACACATTTCATGTCGTGAGGGGTTACTTAAGTAGTAAAACCCAAGATGGCTGGCGGCCTGCAGTTTGATCCACGCCAATCAAAGATTGACGGGATCTCCCTATGGTTTTAAAATGGATAATGAATTTCTAAACGTGGGGAATTATCCCAGCCGTCCATCTAAAATGTGTGGATGGATGGCTGAGATCTCCTAAGTTCTTCCCCTTGATCAATAGAGACAGTCCATGATCAAGGGGAAGATCCAAGCTTGATCTAACATGGATTCAAATCAAACTCAACCCACACCATCTAAAGCTAAAGAATGACAAATCCAATAGTCAAAAATTCATGGGGTGAAAATTTCTTTCACAAAGTTGTACACCACATTGAGTTAAATGGTCAAAATATCCCATACCTCACCGGAGGTGATCACCGGCGCTCGATTCCCTTGGAGAAGCTTGTATGTTTGAGACAAAGCCTTGAAGTTTTGAGCACTTGAGGTTGAGTGGATCTTCTTATGGGTCACCTCCTCCTTAGCTAGAGCTCAGCTTTGATCCAATTCAATCCCTCCTCACCTTTAGAGCTTGGGAAATAACTTAGGTGAGCTTGACTCGGTCACTTAAGAGTGCTTGCAAAAGGAATTGCAGTGGATTGTAGTGTGGAAGAAGTTAGCTCTTCAATGGACTTCCCCTATTTTCAAAGTCTAAAAATTGAGAAATGGATTTTTAGATCCTCTCTAAGAAGCTTGGGAGTACTCTCTGATGATTGCTCTTAGTTCCTTAACAATCGCAGAGGCAAAGTAAGAATTGAATTAGGGGAGTATATCTCCCCTTTAAGGATCGGACATTCGACAATGCACTTGTCATTTTGATCCAATTTATCATAGGTTGTGGGTTGTTTGATCAGTTAGGAGTGTGCACATGGTCGGTTTGAGCCAAGGAGTGGATTGCCAACCTCCCATGTGCTTGAATCTGAGTTTGAGAGGGAGTTTGAATTTTGCATTTTGACCCATAGGGTCGGGTTTGGTCTTGGGACCAATTGGCTTGACCCAAACCCATTAGGTTGGGTTCACCACTCTCTCCTAGGTCCCCTTGAGCTTTTAGGAAAGCCTCAAGTGATGTGAAGAGGGTATGACCAAATTACTCATGGATTAAGCCAAAATTTGTTCTATAACCTAGGGGTAAATGGTCATTTTGCTATTTTTTTCACTTTGGGTATGTTGGGTATGTGGAGAAACTAGGTTTGGCCAAGTTTCATGAGATTTGGAATTTATTTGATAGGGTTTGGCTCATGTTGACCCATTTAGGTCAAAATGAGTCAACTTGGGTCAAGTTGACCAATTGGTCAAATTGGGTCAAACCAAGGGTTGGGTCAAGTTCATATGACCATTTGAAATGTTTTGGTGGCTTTAGTTTGATTCAATTTGATATAGTTTTGGATTTGGCTCATATGACTTCATTTAGGTCAAATGGGTCAAGTTGACCTATTTAACCCATTTGACCTATTTGAGGTAGGTCAAGGGTAGGTTTAGGTTAGGTTAGTCATATGGAGTGGATTGGTATCTTTATTTTCAATCAATTTTGGTTAAGTTCAAATTTGGCTCAACATGACCCCTTTGGGACATGTTAGGTTTAAGGTCATTGGGCTAGGTTAGGTCTAGTTGGCTAGTGAGGCTTTGGTCAAGTTCCACAAGTGATTTGGGATGGACTTGACCCATTGGTTTCAATCAATTTGACTTAGATCAAGTTTTGACACATTTTGACCCTTTAGGTCAAAATGGGTCAACTTGGGTTAAGTGGCCAATTGGGCTAGGTTAGGCTCAAATATTGGCTTGGTCAAGTTCAAACATAAGTCATGAGTGAACTTAGACCAATGGTTTCAATCAATTTATCCAATGGTGGAATTTGGCTATGTTAGGTTTCATCTTAGGTTAAGTGTTGACTTGGTCAACCCTTAGGTTTGACTTGATTTGACCCAATTTGATTGATTGATCATCCCATGATGATTGTTGATCATGATGAGAGGGATATATGAGTTTGGTTCAATCCAATTTGGTAAGGATCAAAATTTGGCTCATATGGGTACTTTAGGTCACTTTGGGTCAAGTGAGCCTAAGTGGGTCAAATGGCTTGGTCAAATCTTGATTGATCTTGTATATGGACTCATGATTGAAATATAAATCTATTTACAAGTAGTTTGAAGTCAAATGGGTTTTGATCCATTTAATAATTTCATATTCAAAGGAAGAATATGAAAGGGTTTTGGCTTTGATTTTTGACTTAGGTTTTGATTGAGTGATTGGAGTTTGTATTTGTATAAGAGCTCATGATTGTAGGGTTGATTGAATCATGAGATAAAATCAAGAGTTTGGCTTGATTTGAAATTGATTTGGCTAAGTTCAAGATTTTGACTTGAAAGGCTTAGATTAGATTTTGAGTGGATTTGAGTTTGATTTTTGGAATTGATTTGGATTGTTTGAATTTATATTTCATTTATATATGTGAATATAAATGGATCATGAGAAAATTTCAATGATTTGAAGTGGTTTAATCTTGATTTGGGCTAAGTCCATTAAGAAGGATTAAAAGGACATAGGAAAATTTTGGAGTTTTGAAGTTTGATTTTTTGATTGATGTATATTTATATTTCTTTTATATATGTGAATATAAATGAGGATATAAATGAGTTATGAGAAAATCTCATGAGTTTGAAATGGTTTGATCAAGGTTAAGTTCATTAATGGAGAATTAATGACTTAAGAAATATTTTAAATTGGGAATTTAATTTTTTTCCTTTGATTTGATTGATTTATATTTATATTTCATCTATACATGTGAATATAAATGAGAATATAAATGAGTTTTGAGAAAATCTCATGAGTTTGAATTGATTTGATCAAGGTTTAGGCTAAGTCCATTAATGGAAAATTAAGGGACTTAGCAAGTTTTTAATGAATTGATTTGGAATTTGATTTGAGGGTTTGATTTGATTGATTTATATTTATATTTCACTTATATATGTGAATATAGATGAGAAAATAAATGAGTTTTGAGAAAATCTCATGAGTTTGACTTGATTTGATCAAGGTTTTGGATAAATCCTTTAATATAAAATTAAAGGACATAGGAAAATTTCAAATTTGGAATTTAATTTTTGCATTTGATTTGATTGATTTATATTTATATTTCATTTCTATATGTGAATATAAATGAGAATATAAATGAGTTTTGAGAAAATCCCAAAGATTTGAATTAGTTTTGATCATGATTTTGGCTAAGTCCTTAAGAAAGGATTAAGGACTTAGGAATTTTGAACTTAGGAATTTTGATAGATTTTGATCATGATTTCAATCACAGATTTCAATCATGAATTTCAATCATGGATTTCAATCATGGAATTGATTTGAGTTTGGAGAAAATCAAATAGGAATGATTTGGAGTTTAACTTGAAAGAAGGAAAGTGAGGAATGATTTAAGATAAGGGTAGGAAGTTTTCCTAACACCCCAGGCATGACCTATTCCATGACTAACTCTTCTAAGTCTTATAGGGCTGGGTTGAGTGTCCACCTAATCACTAGATGTGTCTTAAGACTAAGGAGCTCTTAAAGTTTAAGAGAAGTCCTAAGCCTAATATGGAGGGGTTGAGAGCTCTTCCTAAAAAGAGGTCAACATGAGGTAGCCGCTAGTTGGCTGAGGCCACATTGAAGAGCTTTAAGCTTGATTTGGTGTGGGAGGGTCGATTGACCATATTATATGCTACCCAGTAAAGGCTAAGCAGCATCTTTCTGTCCAGTGGTAGCCTCCTCAGGAGCTTCCCCTATGGTAGCCTCCTCAGGAGCTTCCCCCATGCTTGGACCCTTTTGTTTAGTAACCATCGCCTTAATGGTAGCTACCTGCAAATCAATACCATCGATTCTCTCAGGTATTGAAGCTTCAAAAAATGATACTCTTTCCCCAAGGGCTATGAAATCTAAAAGTATCTTATCTATCACAAAGCTTTATGGAGGGGTAGTAGCAGATGGTAGGCTAAATACATAGAAAGGAGGAGAATATTGAGGAGAAATGTAGGGAGATCCACTTGGGACTTCACTCCTTGGACATGGAATGAGGCTCCTATGGGGCTCATTATGGGTTGACTGTGGGACAACGGGATTATTTCAAGGAGCCATGTCTCCTCCTCTGATATGTCCTCAAATGATAGGCAGACCTATATTACACCAATAAGAAAATATGATAATTTTTAATATGAATAAATGCATTTTGAGTTAAATGAAATAAATTTATTTCGCATCACTTGGTGTCCTTTCAAACCAAGGAATCATCAAATTTTATTTTTGGTCATTGCAACATACATGGCTTTGCGAGAAGAGCAGGTGGCCATATGATTCTTGTGTGCTCTATCGCCCAGATCTGCAATAAAGATTTACATAACTTAACTTCTAGGCATAAAATAATATCAATCTGAAGATGTAAAGTGAACCATCAGAAGAGTGATAAAGCCACTCAAATACCCAGGTGCCTTTTGTGTCAAAATTTTTGATGCAATAACATCAAACTGTGAAACTAGGAAGCTCCAGATGGCTTATTGCCAATTATAATCAACAAATCTCTCTATGTCATTAGCGTAGGAGATCAAATCTAACACCACTTTATAATTATGATATATAAAAAAAAGATTTGAAAGTAAAAAATGCATGTACAATTACACAAACTATGCCGCGGTCAATGAGCGATCCAACTTCTCAATTTTATTCTTAAAATAAATTAAGTTGGACTTGGAAAGTGGGGAATTCTACTATATGACATTCTCCCCTCCGTTTGACATCCTTACAATTAATGTAACTTCATCAGGGGTGAAAGAAATGCGTTGGCCACCAATGTAAAATGTTTGCTTTTCTATATTCCAGTAGGACATGATTGAAGTGATGGCAACTGAATCTTGTTGAATTATATGCATTCTAATAAATTGATGCACATGCAGCCTTCTTAAAATGACAAGTACTTCATCAGTAAAATGACCTGAAATAGAATTAAACACTACTCTAATGGTGGTTGTCCTGCATCTGAAAGTTATCCTTTTCCCATACATTTTAAGCTTCAAAATGAAAAGTGAATTAATGAGAACATTATCTTCACATTGGAGGCCCAGAGTGTACACATGGAAAATAGTTCCAAAAATCCTCCAAATTGTCCAGGAAACATCTCCAAACAACTTACAATAGTATATACAAAACATATGGCAAGACCCATAGTTGAAAACAAATTTTAAAAATGGGGTGTACACTCATGAGAGTACAGAGTGTACACATGAAAAATAGCTCCAAAAACCTTCAAATTTTCTAGGACTAAACTCCAAACATCTTACAATAGAATATAGTAAACATATGGCAAGCCTCACAGCTGAAAAAAAAATAAAAAAGAAGGTGTACACTCATGAGAGTACAGAGTGTACACATAAAAAATAGCTCTAAAAAACCCCAAATTCTCCTGCAAACATCTCCAGACAGCTTACAATAGCATGTATAAAGCAAACGGCAAGCCCCAAAGTTACAACAAAATTGAAAAAAAGGGTGTACACTCATGAGTGTACATAAAATACACATAAAAAATAGTTCCAAAAATCTCCCAAATTCTCAAGGACTAAAGTCCAAACATGTTACAATAGAATGTACTAATATATGACAAGCCTCACTGAAAAAATTAAAAAAATGGGGTCTACACTCATGAGACTACATAGTGTACACATGAAAAATAACTTTAAAACCACCAAATTTCCCAGACTAAACTCCAAACATCTTACAATGACATGTACAAAATATATGACAAGACCCACGGTTGAAAAAATTGAAAAAATGAGGTGTACACTCATGAGAGTACAAAGTATACACTCAACTAATAACTTCAAAACCCCCCAAATTCTCCAGGACTAAACTCCAAACAGCTTACCATAGAATGTACTAAACATATAGCAAGTCCTATAGTTGAAAAAAATTAAAAAAATGGGGTGTACACTCATGAGAGTACATAGTGTATACATGGAAACCAGCTTTAAAAACTACTAAATTTCCCAGGACTAAACTCGAAATAGCTTACAATAGTATGTACAAAATATCTGATAAGCCCCACAATTGAAAAAATTTGAAAAAATGGGGTGTACACTCATAAGAGTATAGAGTGCACACTTGGAAAATAGCTTCAAAAACTACCAAATTCTCCAAGATTAAACTCCAAACATTTTACAATAATATGTACAAAATATATGGCAAGCCCCACACTTGAAAATAACTAAAAAGATGGGGTGTACACTCATGAGAGTATATAGTATACACACAGAAAATAGCTTTAAAAATAATCAAATTCTCTAGGACTAAACTCTAAATAGCTTACAATAGCATGTACAAAACATATGACAAGCCCCACAATTAAATAAATTAAAAAATGGGTGTACACTCATGAGAGTACAAAGTGTACACATGAAAAATAACTCCAAAAACTCATAAATTCTCGAGGACTAAACTCCAAACATCTTACAATAGAATGTACTAAACATATGACATAGTTGCAAAAAATTGAAAAAGGGTGTACACTCATGAGTACAGAGAGTACACATTTAAAATAGCTCCAGAAATTTCTAAACTCTCCAGGACTAAACTCCAAACATATTACAATAGAATGTACTAAACATATGGCAGGCCCCACAGTTGAAAAATATTGAAAAAAGCGGTGTACACTCATGAGAGTACATACTATACACATGAAAAATAGCTTAAAAAATCACCAAATCTCTTAGGACTAAACTCCAAACTACTTACAATAGCCTGCACAAAACATATGGCAAGCCCTAGAGTTGAAAAAATTTAAAAAAAATGGGGTGTACACTCATGAGAGTACAAAGTGTACACATTGAAAACTACTCCAAAAATCCCAAATTCTTCAAGACTAAACTCCAAACATCTTATAATAGAATATACTAAATATATGATAAGCCCACAATTAAAAAATATTAAAAAATGAGATGTACACTCTTGAGAGTATAGAGTATAAACTTAGAAAACAGCTTCAAAAATCACCAAATTCTCCATGGATAAACTCCAAACAGCTTACAATAGCATATACAAAATATCGACAAGCTTGAAAAAATTAAAAATGGGGTGTACACTCATGAGAGTACATAGTGTACACATGGAAAATAGCTCCAAACCCCCAAATTCTCGACTAAACTCTAAACATCTTACAATAGAATTTACTAAACATATGACAAGCCTCACAGGTTAAAAAAAATGTGAAAAATGAGGTGTACACTCACGAGAGTACATAGTTTACACTTCAAAAATAGCTCAAAAAAATCTCCAAAGTCTCTTTTAAAGAACTCAAATGTGCTCCTATTCGATGGTCGAAACAAATGTGAAAACTCTAAATCTTTAAAGTTCAAGAATGCAAGAAGAAATACCTTATAGAGTCGCCTAAATGGAGAAGATGATATAATACCTCGATTTTAATGCCGAGATTTAGCATAACTTTGGGGGAAGGTCGAATGCACGCTGGGAGAGGGAGCGGAGAAAAATTTCTACACAAAAATGAAAATACCTAAATTTTCTGAGGCTTGGAATATGAAATAGCGTCCACTCCATCTGTAATATTTTCTCCCACTATTTTAATAGGTCGGGCCGGGCCGGGTCCGAATAATGTTAACGACATCGTTACCGCGTTATAAAGTAAAAAAATCATATTTAATTAGTGAATATGTGTTAAGATTCGATTGGCATTTGGATGTAAAGCTACGTCCGAACTCCGCATGTAATATTTTCTCGGCTGAAAGTGGACTCGAGGAAAGAGATAAGCTCTGAGTTTCTTAGGCTATCGAGATCTGGATCGCCATCGTTCGATGCCCTGGGTAACCGAGAAGAGAGCTTTTTGAGCGGCACATAGACATTTTCTTCAAGGAGAGAGTGGCCAATGAAGCTGAAACTGTAGTAGAATCGCCATTAAAAAGATTGTAGAGGCTAAGAGAAATGGAAAATAGATGAGGCATTACGTGACTAAAGTCATGGGCATAAAAGAGTATAATGTTGGTAGCCAACAACAAGTAGCTTTTTAGGCTCTTTATTCAATTTAAAGGGTAAATAAATAGTAATATATATTTACAAATTAACCACTTAATATATGTGTATTTATAATTTAACTATCCTCTTTATTTTTTGAACCACTAAACTCATATATTTGTATGTGACATGATCAAATCTTTAAGAATTTTACAAAATGAAAAATATGGGTTGAACTTTTGTTATGAATTTCAATATTTTAAAGTTAATTTGAAAAATTAAAATTGAAGGTGGTTAATTTATAAATATAGAATAATAGAGTGACTGTATGTAAAAGCCCCTATGAGTTTAATTGAGTCAAATTGAGCTTAAATTATATCTACTAATTCGAACTCGACTTGCTCATAATATGGAGATATCATACTTACACTTGGGATTTATAAAACCTCACCCAACTAGTATGCACAGTTTCTCCAAGAATTATTTTCTTGCCTAAGAGTAGATACTATCAATGTATAATGATTATATTGAGCTGTTGGTGATTAGGATGGAAGATCTTAGAACTAGTTGGTACAAGGCTTATTTTTTAAATTAAGTATAATTAGAAACTTAATTACGTAATTAAGTATCATAAAAAAACTTAAAATAGATATAGTCATCCAATTAGTGGGCGGTTGCCACGTCGAAAGCGATGTGGCGTCAGTCCACATTGTTGTGACCGCTCACTAAGTGGGCGGCGCGAAAAATAAATAGGGCCGATCGAACCCGATCGGCCCTATTGTAACTCTCTGTTTTCATTTGATTCATCCCCGACGAGATTCTGACACCTCCAATCTTGCTACCGGCCAGGTTTGTCCTTCCGAGAACACTCCTCTTCGTCTCCAAGCTTTCCGGTAGCTGTCGGTGTTGCTCCAACCGCCGGCATTGTGTCATCTTCTCCTTCTATCTGAAAGAAACTTATTTTCTTTCTTTAGCCGCATCCAAGGTGTTTGATGACTTCCCTCTTCCATGTAGCGCCATTGGAAGCCAATATTAGCTTCGACGATGATTCCGGCTCCATTTTGTGCGGGAAATTTCTTGCGGATTCCGTTTTGCACACATTCCCATTATTCTTCGTGAACACATGGTAAATCTCTATTTCTTTTCATTTATAAATTAATAGAGTATGTGTGCTAGGGATTAGAGTTGTATTGTTAGAATTTTATGGTTGAATTTGATTTGTAGGTTTGTGTTAGCATTGCGGTTCAGGTGATAAGATGCTGAGTGTAGTATTATTTAGGATGCCGATTGATATAAATTTCTGATTATTTTTGTAATTTGTTTTACAAGAATGAATAGAGAATTTGTTTTGCTGATCTTTTTCTATGGAGGCGAACTAAGTATCGATGAGCAATTTAGTCCAAGTTATGTGGGAGGTTAAAATCGTCCAGTTAAGGTTATGCGTCACAACACCTTACTAGAATTGAAGCAAAGAGTTATGAGGTCCTTGCACATTGATTCAGAGCATCACACAATCACTCTTACATATCGTTATCTGGTGGGTAACGGATTTATAGCGTCTGCTATATCTGACGATGAAGTTTGCGAAGTTACACTGGACGAAGCTTCCCGTCAGATATTAGTGTTTTATGTCAAAGTGGAGAATGTTAATGTTGCATCCACATCAACTAAAGGTTAATAAATATACCACTAACGCATACACATGATTTCATCGCACATGTACCTTTGGCGACACAACACAGCTTTGATGAGTTGATTCTCGGGTAATACTTTGTCAACCTTTTCCTGTTTATACTTGTAACAATTAATATGATTGTTTGTCGTCCAATTTATGAGTTCTGTGACAGTGATGATATTGTTTATCGTTCAGAGGAACCGTATGTGTCTCAGAGTGCTACAGGCGATGATGAGTATCAGACTATGAGCATTGATTCAAGTAGTGAGTCAGTGGATATTAGTGATGATGACTATTCACTTAGGCTAGAAACCACCGTGCTTGCATCATCTGCGTGAAATTTTAAGAAGGTAATACATAGATATGGTAATGAGAGAAGTCTTCCCATGGCTGGCTACCTACACCTCTTACAGATATAGTCTTGGGAGCATATTCATGTGGGGAGGCGACCTACATGTGCCATATCCTATTGATCTATGTCTTTAAACTATGTTGTGTGCATAGATTGAACGAGAAGTATGTTCACGCCACCAATGATGTTACAAGATATAGAAATAAGTCGATGGTTGTCGCGATACTCAGTTGGACTTGCGATTACATTTCGCTCAAATATCTATAATGTATATTTTAATTTAACATAATTTTTATGTGCGTGATCGTCGCATAATCGAAAGCGATCACTGCACGCCTATCACATACATGCTTAGCTCGATATATGGTTATCACGAAGCTCTCGATCATCCGGAAGAGGGTTGAGCATTTACTAGATCGAGCCGCTGGCCGCCTCATTCCTATAGCCAGTTGACTTTAGTTTCAAAAGGGTTGATGGTCGGGGTAAAGCAGATGTCAACTAGGTTGATTACTACCAGACGCACATTGCCGCTTGGAAGAGGTGGAGGGATTACCTCGTCGAGGGCTTAGATGAGGATGTGGACAGGATGACACCATCGCTAAGCATACATGTCGGTTCGATCGTGGGCTTCTCTCTATTTATCGTCGCAGATCCCCACCACTTACTATGTCGAGCACCAAGAGAGTATATATGTGCGTATTATTTGAATTCAATATGTTGCGAGTGGCTAATTTCACATACTATTTTTTCGTGTAAGCGGAGCACATCTCGACGACTCGGAACATCTTTGAGCCATACTTCGGCCGTGTGGATGAGCACAGATGTGGAGCCGCCGATAGTAAAGGTGATAGAGACTTCATTGCGCAGACATATCGTGGACACACATTACAGATCAGAGCCTACAGAGGGTGACCCACACCATGACTGGAGCATCATACCATCTACATATGCTGATCCAGGTCCATCTATGTATGCTGATCCAGGTCCTTCTACATACCAGACTACATATGAGTCATGTACCACCAATCTTCCCTCACAGACCATCGCAGACCGCCAAAGTTCTTGCATTGAGAGGGTCACCATTAGCTGACGTCCACATAATAGTACACACTTAGAGTGGTAAATGATTCCACGCAGATGACCTGAGGCGCTAGATGCTTAGATAGTCTATTTGTGTGTGTGTACTACATTTGTTCTTTCTTCTGCTTTTATTTTTATTTATGTATCAACAATTAATGTAAATACTTGTACTCACTTTTTAGAATGAAAATTTGTAAATAGTCAATTCTATTTTTATCAATCATTATTGGTTATATCCAAGTCACTAAGGATATGTATACTAGAGTTGTTACTTTTGTTCAAACACAAGAAAGATTGACAAAATGTTTTCCTATTTTAATTGCATTACATCAAGGATCAGATTTCAGTCCATATCTTTTGCTTTAGTTATGTATGTTCTCACTAGACATTTAAAAGACGATGTACCTTGTTGTCTGTTTTCTGTTGATGGCATTCTTCTTGTTGATAAGACTAGAGAGGGAGTTCAAGAGAAGCTTGAATTATGACGATCAACTTTAAAGTTTAAAAGTCTTCATTTCAAACAACAAACAACAAGCCTTTATCCCTCTCGTGGGGTCGGCTACATGAATCATTCGTCTCCATTGTGTCCTATTATGTATCAAACTTTCATTTAATTCAGATATACTATGGTCATTTTTTATGCATCTTAACCAAGCCTTTATCTGCATGCTAGTCGCCCACTAAGTGGGCGATTGGCCTCATTACGTCGTGGCAACTTTACGCCATGTCGTTTTCGATGTGGCAACCTAATTGCCCACTAATTGGGCGACTATACCTATTTTTAAATTTTTTTAATGATACTTAATTGCCTAATTAAATTACTAATGATACTTAATTTAAAAAAATTGCCTTGGCGCAAACTAGAGTTTGAGCTCAAAGATCAAACTTCAGCTCAGCTCATAACAAGAATGATGAGCTCACAAGATGAAATTGCCAGCGTGAGCTCACCGGAGAAACTTCGACATGGCCAACATCTTAAGCTTGAGAAAAGAAATCACAAAAAATAAAATAAAAAATCACTTGAGAAGACATCAGCACTTCCAAAATCACAAGAGCTCACCGGCAAAGGCCATAGAGTGGCCAAAGACAGTGAAGAAGCTTGTGGAAGAAGACACGAGAGAAGATTTGCTTAGCGAAGAAGAAAAGAGGGGTTTTTTTTTAAGAAAATGGGAAGGGCATAAAAGATAGAATGCATTTCATGATGCATTAAATAAATGGCAAAAAATTAATATTTTATCACTATTAATATTTAATGCATTTCTTGTAAATTTTTGTTTTATTTAAGTAATATGATAATCAATTTATTATAAAGAGAACATCCTGAGCTCTCAAGACAATGAGCAAGCTAACTCAAGTTTGATTTCGAGCTCGTATAATATACTAGCAGTGATCTGAGTTTGAGCTCGTGCTCGTGGTTCAATATGCTCAACTCATGAGTTCAGAATGGATAGAGCCCGAAGTTGACTCATGAGCTGGCTCGATTGGCTTGCACCTTACTATTATGTAATACTTATGATAAATATATGTTAATTAATTAGCATATCATATGCATATTAACAAAAAATTTTAAAATATTAAAAAAAATAGTCAAAAAAAGTAATTTGTGAACAGTTTTAATTTGTATTATTCTTGTTGATAAAAATCAAGTAATTTCAATTTAACAAAAAAAATTCACATCCTTCAATTAATTTAAAATCTAATAATTCTCAAATTGAGTGAAATATATATATATATATATATATATATATATGTATATATATATATATATATATATATATATATATATATATATATATATATATATATATATATATATATATACATATATATATACATATGAGGAATGAAATGTGATAACATCTCTAGCATATATCATAATATTTTTAAGGGGATATATATATATATATATATATATTGTTTTATTATTATTTATTGACATATCTGACATTAATGTTTACATAAATAACAACTAAAATTTTAATGTCACATCAAAAATAATATTATCAAATATTAATATCATTTACTTTTTTTAAAAGTAAAATATACTTTGTTATGATAGAAATTGATATATATGTAAATATTAAATTTTAGATATTAGATATATAATTGTATAAGAAATGTATGGTATGTATGTAAATATTCCTAATTTTAAACAGTAATCTATATGAGTGATTTACATTCATAACACATAATTTTTATATATTTATATATCTAACATATAGCATTTAGTATTTATTTATATAACATTCAAATTTTTATCACCAATTAAAAATATCACTAATATTAATTTTTTTAGGCTGAAATAAGTATTTTTATAAATATATTTTGATGTGATTATGGCTCTTAAGTGCTATATCTGCGTGTGTGTATAAACCATTCAATGAATGAATAAGAAATAATTTAAAACATGGAATAAACATATGGGGCTCGGCCAAAGCAAATTTGGAAAGTTAGATTTGATGGAAACATTAAAATATGGATTAAATAACATAAATAAATAAAGGGTTGTGTATACATATAATTAAAAAAAATTATATATATATATATATATATATATATATATATATATATATATATATATATATATATATATATATATATATATATATATATATTAGGATATAAATAATTTAATTAATTTATCATAATTTAATAATATGAATTCAAGTCCAAGTAAATAATGCGTACCAATATGTCATTTAGGCTCATTTTAGGACCAAATTTCATTAAATGATAAAACAATTTTACATGCATGAAATTAAATGATTTTTTAGATGAAATAAATGATTTTTTAGATGAAATAAAATTAATAATAAATTACACATAAAATCTATGGTTCTTTATCAACAAGATATGCCCACTTGATTGTATATTTATACCCAACATTTATAATAATTATTATGATGATTATTGTGGATAGATGAAAATATAAAAAACACATAGCAAAATATTAATTATACTACATAAATTTATTATCTTCAAATGAAATAGTGAGATACGTTGAGTGTATACTCAACAATCTACAATCTTCGCCAATTTGATGATGATAAATTGATGTTGGCTTGAAGGATAAAAATAACAATATGAAGATTTTCTCTCCCTCATTAAAAGCATATGTGAGAAATTAAAAATATATCAAATATCATCTGTGATATACACTAAAATCTATACTCCTCTCACTTTTGACATCAACAAAAGGTTTATAATAATATAGAAGTTGACTAAAATTTATTTTGAAGGAATTATATTCTTTTCCTTTTTTTTTTCTTAACATAGAGCTACTAATATCATCAAAACATAATAAAATAAAATAAAAACATCAACTTTCATTCAATTCATATCAAAAACTATACAATCATAAAAAATCTCTACACAATAATCATGGCAGACATATATATTCATCAAAAATACTAATATAACATTTCGAAGATAATAACTACATTCTAAAAAAAGATATATTTATCAACATAAACATGCAATCCTTGTCCTTTCACTTTCTTAAACATAGGAGAGAGATTATTACACAAAACCTACTCTAAATAAATCATAGAAATATTTCAATTAGACCAGCTCGAATCCGTAGGAGAGAGATTATTAGCACAATTGACGGAAACAAGAAAGGCCTCAGTTTGGTTTATAAAAACCAGGTGATAAGGGGGTTTCGGGGTCTCTTCTTTACATCGAAACCCTTTCTCAGAATTCTCTCTTGTATCCCATACCGTTCCGAGGTTTAATTATGACCTTGAGTGCGTCTTCCGGCAATGCCGGCGAGCTAGGAGGAGGTAAATTCATTCTTAAGCATTCTAGTAATCCCAAGTCTCGCGAAAAACAGCAAGATCGCTAGTCTTGTTCAGAAAAAACTCCGGGAAATTTCAATTCAACCACAGTCCTGTTGTATTGAGGTATTTCTGAACTTGTTTTCTTTAGCCTATGGTTTCATGGTTTTGTGAAACTAACTTAAGAGAAAACAATCAGGCCGTAGGATAGATTTCCCTATCCTTCTTGATCCTTTTCAATGTGAAATATTTGAAAAATATTTCATAAAATCATTGGATCGCCGACGTTAAGGTGAACGGCGGTCAGAACGAGCTGGTCCAAGGACCGTGGTCAATGGTTTAGCTTTGCATGCATGCTCACACGTGTTTAACACGTGTCGTATTGTATTAGCATGCAAATGAGTTTTGAATTATATTTGGGCTAGCAGATATTTTTTAAAAATTTAAAAAAAATAAACATTTTTATTGAAACTTGAGCACATGGAGAAA
Source organism: Cymbidium sinense (assembly GCA_021442155.1). Lineage (NCBI taxonomy): Eukaryota > Viridiplantae > Streptophyta > Magnoliopsida > Asparagales > Orchidaceae > Cymbidium > Cymbidium sinense. The sequence continues at coordinate 50,250 of JAKCPB010000967.1, forward strand.
AAAATGATTTACTTCAAATTTAAAAATAATATAAAAATAAAAAAAAACATAAAAAACATATGATTTATTATTATTTGAACGCAATGAAATTAAATGTATTTTTTTAATTTTTCTATTGAGATTTATTTGATCATCCTCTGATTCATTAATATATCATTTATAAGAAATATATGAAGATAAAATATATTTATTTTGTTCGGATCTCATGTTAAATCATCAAGAAGATTTAATCGGAAGCGTACATGAATCCATGAAAGAGCTAATGCGATGATCTTCTACTTCTAAAGCCATGTTCTTGAGAGAGAGAGAGAACATTCTTTTCACTCAAGATGTGATGGAGGGAAAATAAGAACCAACATCTTTAGAATGGGGACCATGACCTTATTTATACTTGAAAATATTTCATTTTATTTTAACCCATTATCAAAAATAAAATAAAATGTCTCGTCTCTACTCATGATAATTTCATATAAAATTAATAAGATACCTCAAAAGCCTAAAAATTATTAATCTTTATTTGATCATAAAATTAATAGGCTGAAAAATAAGATAGCACATAATGTATAATTAAATTCATATGTGAGCCTCTATTCAAAATTCCCACCAATCTCTCACTTAGATCACATATATTGCTTGATAATTATTCATTATTAAATATTTTCAGAGCTCAATACTTGCTATCTTCAAAGATGAATATCTTTAGAAAATTAGATCCATTAATAATATTGACATAGAATCAAAGTGAGCTTTCTTATAATTTTTCTATAACAAGACCCATCAATAATCAATTGATCATTAAATCAATATGATTAATGATATAGATCAAGTATGGATGTGTAGCATGAAAATTTTATATAATGTGATCATATATCATGCTTATTTCCAACTGGTCTTATATTATAACTCAAAAGAGTTATAAATATAATTTTATTTATTTATGCTAAACTGCAATTGAAGCTACATAACTTTATTTCAGAGTTTTCAACTATAAGATAATAATAATACTTTATTATAATTAGAAAAATATATTTACAATCATTGAATATCATAAGGAAACTCTCACTATACTAGCATATTATCAAAGTAAACCACTCTCATACGAGCCGCATGCTCATGAAATACTTTAGGAGATAAATCTTTTGTAAGTGGATCTGTAATCCTAAAGTTTGTCCTAATATGTTCAATAGATATTTGAGAATTCTGAACTCTTTTTTTAACAACAAAAAACTTTATGTCAATATGTTTTACTTTTGACGAACTCCTATTGTTCTTTGAATACAACTCAATGGCTCTATTATCATAATTTATTTTTAATGGTCTCTCTAATCCATCAAAAATATTTAGCCTAGTGATAAAATTACGTAACAATATTCCTTGATTTGATGCCTCATAATAAGCTATAAATTCTTCTTCCATAGTGGAAAAAGCTATGAGTGATTGTTTAACATTTTTTCAAGATATAGCTCCTCCAGCTAATAAGAAAATATAACCTAAAGTGGACCATCTATTATCGAGGCAACGACCTGAGTTTCCCACGATCTCCAAATGATCTAATCTTGATATGTGAGCATAAAGTCTTTTGTTCTCTTGAATCTTGCATAACCCGTCGCTTTCCAATGATCCATTCATGGGCTTAAATATCTACCAAGCATTCTAATAATGCACACTATCTAAAAATGTACAAACTTGAGCATACATAAGACTCCCTACTGCAAATTCATAAGGGATTTTTTCCATCCCTATCTTTTCAAGTTCATTTCTTGGACATTGAAACAAACTGAATTTATCACCTTTGAGTGTGTCTCTTAGTGCATAATCTTTCATGCCAAATCTACTAAGTAGTTTATTGATATATGTTGTTTATGACAAATTAAGTATACTACGAGAATGATCTCAATGAATTTGTATACCCAACATAAAAGATGCAATCCCAAGATCTTTCATTTCAAATTTATTTGAAAGAAATTTTTTGGTTTCATGCAAAAGGCTTATATCGGTGCTTGCTAGTAGAATATCATCAACATATAGCACTAGGATGATGAATTTACTCCCACTGATTTTGTGATAAATGCATTGATAAAATTTCTTATACCACTGACAGGAAGCTTGCTTTAAACTATAGATGAATTTCTTCAATTTGCATACTATATGTTTTGAATCAGAAGAATGAAAATTTTCTGGTTGCACCATATATATAGTTTCTTCAATGTCACCATTGAGAAATGCAGTCTTTACATTCATCTGATATAACTCTAAATCATAATGGGCTACTAATGCCATAATAATTCTAAAAGAGTCTTTTAAAGAAACTGGAGAGAAAGCCTCTTTATAATCAATGCATTCCTTTTGAGTAAAATCTTTAGCGACTAGAAGTGCTTTATATCTTTTGACTTTACCTTTTGAATCTCGTTTAGTTATAAAAATCTATTTACAACTAATGGGTTTTACTAATTTAGGCAATCTAATAAGATCTCAAATATCATTATTTTTCATTAATTTCATCTCATCTTCAATGGCCTCTATCCATTTATGGGAGTTAACACTTTATTTGAATTGACTAAAAGAGATTGGATTACTTTCCAATCTAATGTCAAATTCATATTTTTGGAGATAGACAACATAATCATCTGAAATTGCTGATCTCCTCTCCTTAGTAGATTTTTTTAATGACACTTCAATTTGAGGTTGTTGTGATTCTCCAATATGTGTGGAAGTGAACTCAAGATCTATATTTACAACTTGAATAAGATCAAGTTTTATCATTTTCTATTGGGGAAGAGTAATAAATTGCTCAAATTTCTAAGTTTTTATTCCATTCTAAGGGGATAAAAGTCATACCTATTTTCTAATATTCTTTAGTTTCCATATCCATATGAAGATAATAGAGCAATTCATAATTTTATATTCACTTGGAACTCTATATATATAAATTGCAAGGCTTCTAGTGATTTCGGTAATGAAGAATGATTTCATACTTTAATCATATTCAAAAGGGTCCGATTTTGTTCTCACACCATTTTGACTTGGAGTCCCTAGCATGGTGTATTGAGGAATGATGCCACATTCTGCTAAATATTTGACAAAAGGGTCTGGACATTGTTTACCTGATCCATCATATCTACTTTAGTATTCACCACCACGATCAGATTTGATAACTTTTATTTCTTTTTCCAAGTTGATTTTCAACTTCAGCCTTAAAATTTTGAATATGTACAGTGATAGTGACTTCTCATAAATTAAGTATAAGTACATATAACGAGAATAATCATCTATAAAAGTAATGAAATAGTGTTGTTCATTCCAAGTAACTATGGGAATGTACCACAAATACCGATAAATTATTTTCAAGTCGCTTAAACTCCTATTAGCACCAACTTTCTTGTTATTTATTTATTTTCCCTTGATACATTATGTACAAAGTTCATCATTTGAAAAATAAAGAGAATCAATAATTCTTTCTAACACAAGTCTTTCAATTTTCTGTTTAGAAATATGTCCTAAACTTTTGTGCCATAACATATATGAATTCTTATTAATTAATTTTTGTTTTATGCCAAAATTACTTGCATGGAAGGTTTCATTAATTTGTGAGGCAGAAATGTCTAATTTATATAGATTATCAACCAAAGAACCAGTACCAACAATATTTGAATACTAAAAAAGACTAAATTTTTCATTTCCAAATGAACAAGAATAACCGATTTATCTAAAAAGAAATACAAATTAAATTTCGTCCAAATGATAGTAATAAAAAGTCTCATATAAATTCAAAATACAACTATATTCTAGAAGTAATCTATATAAGCATATTACTTCAACAAGAACTTTATTGTCATTTCCCAGATACATGAATTTTTCAGCATCAGTTGACATTCATCTCCTCGGACAACCGCATAATCACACTTATGTGAGTATGCACTGATTCTATCTACCAAGTGTGATTTGGTACTAAGGATAATTTAACTTCAGAGCAAACAAAGTTGAGAAGTTTACCCTTTTTCACGAGCCAATTTCATTACTTAGGATAATCCTTCTTCACATAACCGCCCTTCTTGAAAAAAAAGTAACAACATTATCTTATTTCTATTGAATATTATGTTGTGAAGTCTCTTTGTGTTAGCTCCTTTCCTTTATAAGTCATTTTTCTTTTAGTAACAATGCCATGAGAGGAATTAGCTAAATGAGCACTTTCTATTTTATCATGTTTCAATCTCTTTTCCTCTTGCACACATTAAGCAATGAGCTCATTAAGAGTTCCTTTTTCTTTTGAGTATTACAATTTATCTTAAAAGAATTAAATTATGCAGAAAGAGATATTAAAATTAAGTACACAAAAATGTCATCAGACATCTCTAATTTTAGTGCTCTTAGTATAGTAACAAAATTAAACATCTCCATAATATACTCCCTTATGTTTTCATTTACCACATTGAAATGAGTTTACTAAGAATAGTACTCACTCCGACCTTTTTAGAACTAACGAAATGGTCTGCTATTTGGCTTAGAAACTTGTTTTTGCACATTCTTCTTCATGCATTGCACCTCTTATGGTTTCTAGTATGTAATGATTGATAATCATAAGACTCATGTAGTTAGAATGCTTCCACTTTTCAAAATTAGCACTTTATTTAATAATGCTTTTGTAAGAAGGGCGAGGACGCTCAAATCAATCGATAGTCAAGATCCATACACCCAAGAACTATGGTGATATGTTCTTTTAATTTTTTAAAGTTAGTATCGTTAAGCACTAAAATGTTATTTAAATTAATAAATATAGAAGAAACATTAATTGAAAAGATCAAAAATACTCATAATTAATAATATTATCATTTCCTTATGCATATATAATGTAAATAAAATATCAACAAAATACATGCTTGAAAATAAAATATTTAATAAAATAGGCACATATAAGATACCTAACACAACATTGTAATTTAGTCTTTAGATAGAAATAATAATTTATAAATGGTATTCTTAAAATTATAATCAACAAATATTGATTATAAATTCTGCCAACGATATGTTTATCTTTGAATCTATTATATCGTGATTAATAAAAATTTATCATATATTTGTTCTCGCATAATATATATATATATATATATATATATATATATATATATATATATATATATATATATATATATATATATATATATATATATATATATATATATATATATTTGTGCTGATTACTTTTTGCATAGATTTAAATGTAATCCTTAAGTAATATTTACATATTTAAAAATTAAATAAATTGATATAATAGAGATCATTTTCATGACATAATATTTCAATTTAAATTATTTTAAAATAATTAATATCAACTATATTATGCTAGCAATTACTTCAATTAATACTAACTTGAAATATTTAAAAAAATAATTTAAACGTTAGTTAACTATTTAAGTCAAAATGACAAACTCGTATTTATATTAAGTAATTAATTGAAGTTGAATACTACGTATATTCGATGAAAAAAAAGAACACATAATGTTATAATTAATAAAAATGAGCATTCTCAGTTTTACATCAGAAATCCAATCAATTATATATTACTGAATTAAAAAATGTTTACTAAATTATTCATAAATTTAAACCAAAATATTTATACATAAATGTTTAATATTATAAAAAAAGTGAAATAGAAAACCTTTAGAAATGGCAAACATTGAATAAATTAATGCATTTATTTTAATAAAATAATGTTTAATAAGCTCTAGGAATTAGTTGCCCTTAAAAAGTTTAAAGTAAACATTAAGAGTGTTTTCTAATTAAAGTATGAAGCATTTCTCCAACCTCTGCAATTATATTAAACAATTAAACCAACATGGCATGACAAATAAATAGTTCATTATTAATTATATAACCATTAAACTCCTTCGATTATGATGTTTCATTATTTTCATATTAAAGTGGCTGATTAATGTTAGTAGCTGAAATAGCTAATCTCTATTTTAGGTAAGTAAATATATGTATATATATATATATAGATGACTCATCACCTCCTCAGCCTTTTTTTTAAGAAAATAAAATGTTCACATCAATTATAATCTTATAAATCACCCAAATATTATTTTCAAGAAAAATGGGAGATAGAATAAGATTGAGAAAATTCAATTGTCGAAATATGAACTTTATTTTTCAAGATAAGATCACAATTGTGAAAATAAACACATAAAATATATAAAGGTTGAAATTGTAATCAAAATATGAAGCAAATATTGGCTAATCTTGATTACATCTTTTCACTCATAGCCTAAAGTAAAGAATATTATGCTAAATACGTGATTCTCAACATGTGAAAGCAAATAATTTGTAGAAAAATAAAATCAAACACTTTGATCCAAAATTTATAAGAAATCGGTAGAAAAGATTGGGAGAAATATATTCTCAACGATTTAACATGATGACCACTTTGATATTACTTGTTGAAAACATATGAAGTTAAAATAAATTTATCATGCCCTAGTCTCATGTCAAACAATTGAGAAGATTTAATCGCTGCACCAATCAATGAAAATGCTAATACTGGAAATTTTGTCCTTCCACTTTTAAAATAGTGTTCTTGAGAGAGATTTATTTTCACTCAAGATGAGATGTGAGAAAAAATAAGAACTAACCCTTTTAGAATGGGGCCCATGATCCTATTTATACTTGAGAGCATTTCATTTTATTTCAGTTTATCTTAAAAGTAAAATAAAATGTACGGTCTCTACACATAATAATTCTATATAAAATTAATAAGATATCTCAAAAGCCTAATAAATTGTTAATCTTTATTTAATCATAAAATTATTAAGCTTAAAAAAATAAAATAGTACATAATATATAATTAAATTCATATGTGAGCCTAGATTCAAAATTCCCATAATCTCCTTCTTCCATATCCAACTCCCTCCCACCGCTCCAAGACCTCCTTCCTGACACCCACATCATCACCTCATATATGCCTTGTTGACCTCACTTTTGGAGTGAGTTTTCAACTTTCTCATCATAGATCTAGGACTCTTATATGCACTAAGAGTTTCTTAGTCATAAGACACTTCTAGTGATTAGATGAACATGTAACCTAAGTCTAGAGACTTAGAAGGGTTAGTCATAGGAACAGGTTATGCCTTAGGGACTTAGGAAGACTTGCATACCCAATGGCTTAAACCCATTCCATGCTTCCTTCCTCAAACCAAACCTTAAATCCAATTCAAATCCAAATTATAAATCAATTCCAATTCAAATGATTGAAACTCATGATCAAATTCAAATTCCAAAACCCTTCCTAACCACTTTGATTTTATCTTATGAACTTAGCTTTAACCAAATTCAAATAAACCTCAATTCAATTTATTTTCTCAAATATCCATTCAATCTCAAATAAAATCCTAACCCAAATTCCAAATCAAATGATTGAAACTCATGACCAAATTCAAATTCCAAAATCCCTTCCTAAGCCATAGGAACAACCACCTTCATGCTTGGCAAAACCCCTTCAAACTAATCAAACTAGATTGATTTGTTATAAATCAATCATTCCTTTATTTATATTCATAAATATAAATGAAATCCAAATTCAAATAAGCCAAATCAAATTAAACTAAATCAAACCAAATCAAGACATTTCTTAAGCCATAAGAACCTACCTCCATAAGCTTAATCAAATCTTAACTCAAATTAATCCAAACTCAATTGATTTTTTTATAAATCAATTATTCCTTTATTTATATTCACAAATATAAATGAAACCCACCTTCCATTGACCAAGAATAAATCAAACTAAATCAATTCCCTACTTAAGCCCTTTTGACCCACATCCTTAAGCTTGGCCAAATTTGCTTTCAAAGTACTCCAAACTCAAGTGATTTTCTCATAATCATTTATACTTTCATTTATATTTACAAATATAAATGAAATATAAATCCAAATATCCAAAATCAAACCCAAATCAAATCAAATTTCTAATTTTAGCCTTTTTGAACTTCTTGAAGTTGGCTACACAAATCAATTCAAAACTCATGGATTTCCTTAGAATCAATCATTCCTTCAATAAATCATCCAAATATAAACACAAATTATAATTATCAAACCAAAATCAAGTAAACCCAAGTCAAACCCAAGTTAGCCTTTTTTTGACTTGAAAACTTCAAATGAGCCAAAATCCATCATAGCCCAAATTGATTGTAGTTGAATTTATATTTCAATCATAGGGTCATATATGAGTTCAAATAAACTTGAAGCAAGCTAAAACCAAATTAATTAACTCATTTTGGTCCACTTGACCGAAAGTGATCTAAAAGAACTTTTTGAGCTAAGTTCTAATCCAACCCAAATTGGATTGAACTAAGCCCATGAAAACCTCATATCATGAGCAACAGTCATCCTAGGGTGATCAACTACCTTGAATTGGGTCAAACCAAGTCAACTTGGTCATTTGACCAGGTCAACCTTTAGCCCAAATAAAACCCAAACTAGCCAAAACCCACCATATACTAAATTGATTGAAACTATTAATTCAAACCCATTCATAATCAATGATTAAAACTATTGATGCAAACCCATTCATTATCAATGATTAAAAATGACCAAACCCTTAATTGAGCCAAACTAAGTCCAATTGACCATTTGACCAAACTTGAACCAAATTAGCCTAAATAGCCAAAATAAGTCAAATCATGATTTAACCCAAATTGATTACAACCAATAGCTCAAATTCATTTTATCACTTATTGAACTTGACCAAAGTCACAATTGAGCTTAATTTTACCAATTTGTCAACTTGACCTAGCCTAAATTGACCTAAAGGCCAAAATTGGCTAAAATCCAAATTAAACCTAAATTAAACCAAACCAAAGCTTACAATCAATTTCAATTAGCCAATTGAACATGAACCAACACTAACCAACCCAATTTATTCAAGTTGGTCAAATTGGTTAACATTTGACCTATTTGAATCCAAATGAGCCAAAATCAAACATAAGACAAATTAATCAAAACCACTTAAACTAAAACTCTCCAAATTATCTTTTGAACTAACCCAAGCCTTGGTTTGACCCAATTTGACTTGTAATTGGTCAAATCAACCCAACAAATGAAGCCAAACCAACCCATGAGACCTTAGGAGTTGGCCAAAGCCAACCCAAAATCTAGATCACTCCCAAACTAGCCCAAATCCAAGTGGGACCCAATCCAAGGGAATTGGCCATTGGACAAACCTCCCACATTGGATTCTATCCATAAAAGCAAAGTCCACTCTCCCATCACTTGGACCATCCAAGTGCCAAATGGGGTGTGCATAGCCTTCTTAGACCAACCAAGCTGGGATCGACCATGGACCAAAGGAAACCCAACTCTTCCTCCTTCCTTCCTTCATCAGCTCCCAAAGGACCAAGCCAACAATCCCCCCATATCTTGCCTTGAGCTCCCTACCACAACTCCAACCCTAGCATACCATGTGGAGCGACCCCTCGACACCTCGATGGTGGTGAATCAATGGAGATGGATCTCATCCATCCATCATAAAATTGAGTGGTATACCCCTCAATTGCAAGATTCACAACCATTCACACTCTCTGAGTCCCCATGTGAGAAAAAAAATCCCTCAGAGCATTTTCAAACCTTCCCAAGGCTCTCTCGATCGAAATTCCTCTCTCCTGTGCAAAACTGAAATAGGGGAGGGTGCTTTTGATTCATACTTATTTTCCATTCCATCAAACTTTAATTAAACTCACACACACCATCACCACACCTTGTTGAGTAGTACCAAACCATATTCCAAGCTTCCAAGCCGTCGGAAGCCATAGTTCGATCAAGATCGAATGCTCAAAGGGAGGAGCTTGGTCTATAGAGCAAACCACCTCAAATCAAGGCTTGTGCAGCTCAACAGGGCTTCATTTCTATCAAACGAAGCTTTTGTAATCATTGGAACTGTCGGTCATAAGCTCCGGTGTGGTAATTCTTCAAAATTGATCCTTGAATGAAAATGTGTTGGCCCTTTTCAAAGTAAACTTGCATTTGAGCCATCATAGCCGTTGGATATTTGTGGATCCTTCATGAGTGTGTGGGTTGAGTTTGGAGTGGATCCAGCTGGTGAGCTGGATCGAGTAATCCATGGCGGGCGAGCTCTCACCATCTAGGAAGATGGATAATGGGTCATCCATTCTGTGTGATTGGAATAAACGCTCGTGATCAAATCACACAAATCCTTTGATTTTTCCTTTGAAATCATTGATTTAATTATGGTCGTCCGATCTTAGATCAGATGGTCCACGGGAAAGCGTGTCCACTGCAATCTGAGTTAGTGTCCTGATTTGATAAATTAAATAGCCTATCCCATCGTGCCACGTGGAAAGCACACGTCAATGACCACATGGCGTAGATGGGATTAGGGTTAGGCTTAATTAATTATTTTAAGATTGAAACTTCTAAAATTCATAACTAATCTTAAGAAAATCTAAAAATATAAATGAGGGCTCATTATAAAAGTATTTCAGAGGAGAATCCAAGAAAATTATTATTAATTAATTTTGAAAAGTAATTTTTGCTTAATTAAGGTTTAATTAAAAATTTAATTAGCCTAATTACTCTCTAATTAATTATCCAATTAATTTCAAACATTTTAGAGATATTTATGGATGACCTCTCCCTTATTTTTCTTGGAATTTATTTGATAGTTAATTAGTAAAATTGATTGATTAAGCCTTAATTACTCTCTTACCTAATTAATGATAATTAATCAAATGAAGTGAATTGATCCATTAATTAAGTTCATTAACCTCGTTAACGGTGGAGAAACTTAAGAAAATGGATTAGGATCCTCTTCCAATCTTTTCCTTAAGTCTTCTTCATTCCCTCTTTAAAATTAGTTTATTAAGACTCATTAATTAATTAATTAATCAAATTAATAAAAACCAAAATTCTATCTGAACTTTAATTAATTAATTGAAAGATTTAGGGATTGAGACTTAAGCTTCCTTCTTTGTCTCTTTCCCCAACCCCATTTCATATTGTTGATTAACAATAATTAGGAATTATAATTAATGAACTTAAGTAACTTGATTAAACCTATTTTTCCTAATTAATTCTTGGGCACCTCTTTGGGTGTTCAATAACCTAAAGAGAATAATGAAATTATGGTTAGCTCATATGTATGCAAAACCATAAAAATAATTAAGTGAGTTTCATAAGCAATTAATTAATAATTATGAGCTAATTGCATTAGGCCCTTTTATTTTATAAGAACATTTGTTATTTACTTTTCAATTTATTTGCATATCATATTAGCTCATAATTGTTTAATTAATTATTATACATGCAATTAGCTCATAATTGTTTAATTAATTTAGTTATATATACATAGGAGGTGCATGTTAATATAAGCTTAGTGTATGTAGTGAAGTCTCTTTCTTACATTCATATGTTGATTTGCATAAGTTTGAATGTTAATGGGTATATTAGTCTACATTGAGGGGCCTTGACTTTAAGTAGCCCAGAAGGTTCCCCTCCCCTCACAGTGTAGAACAATGGTGGCATTCAGTTTGATTTCATTCTTATGCACTTTAATATTAGAAGTTAGATAGAGTTTTAATTCATTTACACAAATAAATTAAATAAACCAAATTCTACTTTTGCATGACTTTCTATTCTTATAGTTTCATATACATTAAGAATAGCGTGTATATTAGTCTGGACATTCCGAGGATGCACAACTTTGAGTAGCCCCAAGGAGGTTCCTACCTCACTCCCATGGTGCAGAATAATGATGACATACTTGCTTAAAACTTCATACATTTGAATGTGCATTTGGTTGGCTAATAAATAAACACCCCCCCTCTTTTCTATTATTGTTCAAGTGATTGGGTTGATTAGTCATATGATTTAGAGTTCTACTCTTCTACTTTTGTATAAGAATTTAGATATAGCTTTAAATTAATATGATAAAATAATTCAACCAAATGAAACATCAACTACAAGTATACTTGCTTACATTCATCATTTAAGTGTGTTAAGATATAAATTGCATGTATAGTTATGTTTAAGACTTAATCATATGTATGTTATATATGATGAAAATAAATCAACAAATATGTGTTATGTGATAGTACTTAATTCCAATTAATCTTAAGATGTATTCCTTATTGAATGAGATTATTTAAAGTGAACCTAAACTTAAGATTAATTTAAAATATGTAATAAGCCATTCATTAAAGATAATTGACTAATTAATTTACTTTAGATGTGACTTAAGGTAAGGATGAAAGTGATCCTCTCTTTTCTTCTCTTTATAACATTTAATTGTTAAGTGTAGGTCGAAATAAAATAAAATATTAAGTAAAATTTATAAATCAATTAAATCATTTAAAGTGAAACCACTCTTTATGATTAAATGTCCTCCATACTTAGAGAATGATAACTCTAAAGCCTAGTTAGAATATACCACACAAGCCTTAATACATACACATTAGATTAAGTCACCACTTCTAGCTTTATATTAGGGCAGTGCATGGTTTGATGTATGTTTGTTTTGTGGTGTATTATTGTAGACTGGATGTTAGGGTGTATGCTTCATAGACTGGATGGTAGGTCATGATTAGCCTAATTATATTTTTTGTAGGATATTGTGCTTAAGGGGGGCTTTAAATAAATATAAATGCTCTCTTTTGCAAGTTGCTTAACCTCTAAGCATAATTTAAATTAGGGTAGGTGGACTTGGTTACCCATGTATGGGTACTAAGTCCAAATTATTCACATAACCGCTTGAGTTTTATGGTGTATTTAGCTAACATTTGTTTTACAAGGGTAGTTATTTTACTTTTCCATTTTTTTAATGTTATTGTGCATTAGGAATTTGGTTAAGTGTTATGGGATGAACATTGGCCAAAAGGTCTAATCTGGATGCCATGTGATGCCTAGAAGCCTACCAAATCAAATGAAGAAATGAAGGAAGCATGAAGACTTGAAGACCTCCCCATAACATTTATCATTTATAATTTATAATTATTTTTTATATACATAGAGTATAAGGATCTCGACTACCCATTTTCCTTTTCAGGTTGGTACCCAACAACACTGGCCTATTATTCTTTTACGTTGAGTTTATAAATTGTTTAATGATTTGTTTATAATTGTGTAATAGAAATGACATGTATTTTCCTAGTTTCTTTATATATGATGATTTAATGTTTGGTCTGAATCTGATTAGGCACTTAGAGAAAAATAAACTTTTTATCTCAATCACAATTCATAATCTAATTTTTTAAACAACTCATAACCTCATTTAAAGCTTAAGTATTAAATCAAGATAATTAAAAATTTAGCAACCCTTATGAATGTTGTATGCTTAATATCATATATACCATCTTGTTTCATTCTTGCTAAGAGAGGGTTTCCATCCTTGCATGATAGGGAATACTTGACCTTTGAGGGTCTCTCGTGAAAACACCTCTTTCTCTCTGATTTAGCCAATAACCCTACTTTATTATGCATTTGGGCATATAAAATCCTATAGCCTTTGTCAAAATGAAGAGTCCAAAATTAAATAAAACTTGATAAAATTTGTATTAGACTAAGTCATTATTCATTCCACTCATGCTCCAGTCTCTGGGAGTGGGTTTAAGGACTTTAATTTCTTTCTAATAATAATAACCTAACTATCTTGCAAAAATATAGACTGACTTGACTACATGATTTTAAAATGAGGAGTTAGTCTGCCACTCTAGCATTATAAGTCTAGTAGTCAGGTGGTTTATCATCTCTCATGGAGGTAAATAATATACCTATTTTTGCCATAGATTTAGAACATGCTTCAGCCTTCGCTAAAGCTTCCTAAATTTGAGATCTGAGGTTACTGTTTTCCCTCAGGCTACAAGCATAAATCCTCACCTCTTAGGCATTTCTACAATCCTGTATTGTGGGATTATAAGTCCTAGCATTCTAATAAAATTTCAACATAAACATATAATTCTGTTCAATTTCAAATATATAAAACCCAACCATATGATAGTTTGGGATGCTCATTAGGCTTCTTAATATCATGAGCAACCCCTGCTCATCTTCTTTTGGCTTTGATAACAAGTCTCTTCTTTCGATCCATCCCACTTGATTTTCCAAAAATAACCAATTTATTGATATTCCTATCTTTGAAATCTTTGGAGATAACAATTATCTACTTTATCTAGGAGTATTCTTGAGGAACTCACCTTCCTTAAGATGTAATTAACTATAGGGGCTTGCCTCCATAGGGAACTTTAGAACCCGGTTTAAATAAACCCTACATTATTCATCCATGTAAAGTAGGAAAAAAATCTCTAGTATATTCGAAGACCCATCATGCCTTAAGAGTCCTTAGTAGGTGATCAGGGTCCATCGTAGGTAGTGATTTCTATCTTTCAAGATAGTGCACTATTCTTTGATGTCGCACTGATCACCTCAAATACACTCTCATCTGCATGGTATCCCCATATCACATACATCTTAAAATAAACACCACACTTACCATAGCCCACTCTGTGCCTATTCTGTGAAATTCTAATCTCTCTCCGGAACCACTTGGCTCGCCATCACCGTTGACCTCTTGAGGCGACTTACCATGATCATAGAGCTCAACATCCCAAGTTACATTTTCATATCCTCCAATTTGTTCTTCCTTTACCTCATGCTTCACCTTCCAGCTCTCAGAAGCCACGGTGAGTTCAGACCTCAGAGCCACTAAGGTCAGTGGATTATGTTCCCTTGAAAGGAAAGGATATTTTGGAGCCGATACAGGAGGGGAACAATGAGGTTTGTGATTGGATGCTTCACCATGGAAAGCATTATGATCATTTCAATGGAATTATAGTGAATAGCTTTGAAGCCTTAATAGTTGGTGCTGCCAACTTTATAAAACAGGTGATATTATTATACCCTTACTTTTTCCAAAAAAACAAAGTTAATATTATAAGAAATTGTTTATTATAAAACATACTAATTACTTTATACAATAGAGGGGCAATGGGAAACCTCAAGTTTTCCATGGACCACTTACATGGTCGTCAAATGAGATCAAGAGCCTTCACATAAATGCATAGATTGGTTGAATTAAGCCTAGTGGGTGGGTGGTGTTCATCTGTTTTTTGGTTGTTGTTGCCATGGGAGGACTGAGAGCTTGCCCTTGGGCTAGAGATAAGAGGGCATAGATTCCTATGGGTGGTGTGACCACCAAGTAATACAAAGCTAAGTGGTAACTATTTTAATCCAAATTAGAGCATTAAAGATTCAATAGTCTCTCCCAGAAGGATTCATGGAGAGGACAGAAGAAAGGGGAATGATGGTGTAGTCATGCGCTTCGCAGTAAGAGGTATTGGGTCATTGTGCGATGGGTGGGTTTGTGTTGCACTGTGGATGGAATTCCTTCCTAGAGAGTTTGGTGAATGGTGTGCCTATGATCACATGGACACTTTATTCAGAACAAAGGATGAATGCTGCTTTGCTTGTGGAAGGTGTAAAGGTGGCACTAAGGGTGAATGTGGGAGAAAATGGGGTGCTGAGAAGGGTGGATGGCAAAGCTATTGAAAGAATTAATGGAAAGAGGAAGTAAATGAGATGTGAGAGAATGTACAATATGAAGAAAGAGGCGATGAGAGCTAAAGGAAAAGAGGGGCCATCTTACAAGGCTATGGAGAAAGAGATTAGTATATTGAGAGAAGTAGAAACCCTATAAGTGGTTTGATTTTCATGCTACAATACTTCTTAATTATTATCTAATGTTTAATATTCAATATTATGTGGTAATAATTATATGTTTATAGTTTGTAATAGTTTGTCAGATTGAGATAATAAATAACACAATAATATAAAAAATTACATGAGATCATGATCATGGGAGTCATTAGATATTGACAAAAGGAAAATTTGTTAAATCAATATATTTTTTTGAGTTAAATTTAAATAAATGATGTAAAACACTTATATCGATTGTAACAATCGATATTAAGATCTAAATATTTCTCTTTAGGATTTGTAATCAACTTTTAGAGTACTCTTTTTATTACATTGATCTATTTATTTATAAGTTTTATTTGGGCTTAAGTGCTTCATAGAAAAGGGAATGTGTTATCTTCTATTTTAAGGGCTTGTGAGTAGCTTGAATGAGTATGATTCATTATTGCTAAATGGAGCACACATCACTTGATGATTTAGGAGATCATATTTGCCTTTATTATATTACTTGTTAGTATTTTCATCATCTTCTTTATTCCATATCTAATTAACTCAAAGATGATGTTTACCTATAAATGATTGAGTTATTTTGACCAGCAGAGCAAGAAGATTTGAAGAAAGAAAATATAAAATGGATTAACTATTCACTTGACACCTAGACCCACTATAGGCAACTTCAATTGATCTAAATGAACTCATTTTACCTTTTAGGTCAACTTAAATCAAGCTAAGAGCCTCATATATACCTAGGCTAAAACCATATTGAACTAAGGCTCAATCAATATCCACTAATTATGAATTAACCTAAGAAACTTTTAATTCTATCGTAAATCTAATGAGATTAGCTCAAGCCCGAGTCTCACAATTACAATAAGGTTAAATCAAATTAATGCATCAAGACAAAAGAATTTTAAACATATTTCTTAGCCCAAGGATTATCTTCTAGTCCAAGCTTTATTTTAGGGTGTGCATTATTTATATAAAAATCCAAAATCAAGATAGCTATAAATCCATCCTCGAGAGCCAAAATTGAGAAGCCTAATGGAAAAATTATCCAATTAAATTTTGAAAAATTGCCCTGAGCTTATCATTTATTTGAATTGTGTGAATGTAATGTTAATAATTTTTTAAAATTAGGTTTATCTATTGAAAAATAAAATGATAAATTATCCTCCACTGAATAATTTTATATAATAATTTAAGTTTCTAATCAAATCAGCAAAATGTTTAATTATTTCATGAAAATATGAATAAATTTGAGTCATATAAACATGATAGAACATATTATGACCATGAGTTTAAGCTATTGTTTGAGGTCGAGATGATTTTAATTAAAATAAATTTCTACCTCACTTAAATTTAATAAATTAAGAGAATTATTAGTTTGAGTTAGGATAAATTGAACAACCTAAAGTATACAAATTGTAGGTCTCCACATTAAAGAGCTCAATGAATGATGTCGGTCATATTGCTTTACTGGACCAAAAGAATGAATGAGACTTTGATTGTGGAAGAAATGAAGATGAGATGATAAAGGTGGTGATGGATGTTGAAGAATGGAATGAGGTATGACATAGAATGCATGAGATGAAGAAAGAGGTGATAAAGATTATGGAGGTTACTTGATTTGAATTTTTTATTTTAATTTTTATCACAAGTCAATCAACCTCTTAAGTCTCTTAATTATTATTGAATAATTACTATTCAATTTTATGTGGTAACAATTATATTTTATAATTTGTGTTTTTAGATAACAAGTAACAAAGAATGTTCAATTTTAAGTTGACACTTACAAGACTAAAGTTCAATGGAAATATTTTTAAATGATGCATTAGTATCTATTTTAGTGAGAAGATCATGAATTGATGAAGTCTAATAATGATCAAAATTATCCCTTTAAAAGAGAGGCTTTGAATTATTGTTATGTTATTTATTTTAATGAGGAATTTGAAAATTTAAAATAATTATGACAATAGATTTTATTAATTAGTTATATGTTAATGAAGTAAATTTAAAACAAGGTAATTAATCATGTAGAAAATAAAGTATTAAATTAAGATTAAATAGACTAATCAAAAATAATATTAAATAATTAGTAATTAAAATGATTAAGATGATTTCTATAAGAGAAGATAAGACTTAGGATAGTACATTGATCTATTAATTAAGTTGGTTAGGAATTGATTGGGAGAGCTATGTGCATTATGGACAAGATAGATTCTTGGGACTTTGATTAGTTTAAGGCTAGCTTATTAATCTTTGTTGAAGTATTTGAAAGTGGTTGTTATTTATGGCTCATCTTAATGCTTGGACATAGAAAATATATATTTGTTAAATTCATTACTTGATTAGATACAGTTTAGAATATTATTAATTTTAAATTCTATAAATTGAATTAATTAATTTCATAGAACATAACCATAATAAATAAGATTAAAACCCCATTCAAACTTAATTTTGATTGTTGAACACTAGTTCTAATTTAGTACAAAGAAAATTTTGAATAAAGCTAGAATAATATTCAAATCTTATTCAACATGATTTAAATTTGTACATTGATCAAACCTTAGGTTTAAAATGTAAGTTCGAATTATGTTTGAATTTTTTATTGATCTAATTTTCTATGTTTGAATTAATGAAATTCAAATTATATTCAATTCAATATTGTGTGTTCAAACATAATTTAAAACTCATTGAAGGCTTATTTTCAACATAAATATAAGATTATCCTTTCATATCTTTTTAACTATAATATAGTGTATCTTTTGATGTTGGAAGAGGCAATGAATGATCTCTAATCTATTCAACAACAACAACAAATAAAGCCTTAATCCACTAGGTCTACATGAATCCTTCGTCTCCATTGTGTCTATTATGTGCCAAATTCTCATTTAATTCAAGTATACTAAGATCATTTTTTTACATCCTAACCAAGTCTTTTAGGTCTACCTCTACCTTTCTTAACATAAGGTAAATCTAATGCATCTCCTAATCGGTCATAGACGCTTTATGTGGCCAAACCATCTAAGGACTCTCTAATCTTATCTACCATGAGCTACTCCAACTTTTTCCAACATACTCATTTTGCATTCTATCTCTAAGAGTAAAGCCACTCATCCAAGCATCCTCATCTCGTAACACTTAACTTAGTCTTATGCTTCTCTTTTTATTGGCCAACATTGCACCATAAGTCATTGAGTCTTACCACCATCTTATAAAATTTTCCTTAAGTTTAAGTGGAACTTTTCTATCACATAATAGGCCATATGCATTCCTCCACTTCAACCATCCAACTTGAATTCTACTAATAACATCTCCATCTATTTCACCATCATTTTGAACAATAGAGCCTAAATTCAATCGCTCACTCTTATTAATGACTTGATCACCTAAAGTCACAACACTATCACTAAAACTTCTACAACTAAAATTACACTCCATATATTCAGTTTTAGATCTACTTAAACGAAAACCTTTAGACTCTAAAGTTGACCTCCATAATTCAAGTTTCTATTGGACACAAGTCTTATCAACAAGAAAAAAATGTCATCGAAAAAAGCATACACCAAGGTACATCTTCTTGTAAATGCCTCGTAAGAACATCCATAACTAAAGTAAAAGATAAGGGCTTAATGTTGATCCTTGATGTAATCCAACAAATAGGAAAATATTTTGTCAATCCTCCTTGTGTTTGGATAAAAATGCTCTAGTATACATATCCTTAATGACTTGAATATAACCAATATTAACTCCTTCGCTCTAGAACTCTCCAAAGAACATCTGTTGAGACTTTATCATAAGCTTTCAAATCAATAAATACCATATGTAGATCCTTCTTACTTTCTCTATGCTTCTCCATCAAACCTCTTAACAAATGTATAGCATCCATAGTAGATCTACCTAGCATGAAACCAAACTGACAGAGAAATTTATCACATCATAACCTATGCTCAATTACTCTCTCCCATAATTTTAATGTATGGCACATTAACTTAATTCCTCTATAATTTGCACACTCTTTTGCATAACCTTTATTCTTAAATATAGGAACCAACAAACTCTTTCTTTACTCATCTGGAATCTTTTTAGTCTTTAAAATAACATTAAAAAGATTTGTAAGTCAAGAAATTCCTTGATCTCCTAAACATTTCCACACATCTATTGGAATATTATCCAGTCATACTGGTTTTCCACATTTCATTTTCTTTAAAGCTTCACTAACTTTAGATTTACTAATGCGACAATAAAAATGAAATTCTCTATTTTTGTTTAGGGTATTAAGCTAAAATCAATCAGATCCTTCATTGGTTTATCAAAATACCTCATCCACCTATTTTCAATATCTTTTCTAAGAAAAGCACTTTATTATTTTCATCCTTAATACCCCTCACTTGAACTATATCTTTACTTCTCCTATCTGCTTGGTTGGCTAACTTATACATACATCTTTCACCTTCTTTGGTATCTAATCTATTGTATAAATCACTAAAAGCTAAATTTTTGCATCATATATTGCTTTCTTAATCTCTACGCCATTTTATATCTTTCCCACCTCCGAAGTTTTACATCTAAACCAAGTTTTATAACAACGCTTCTTATTTCTTATCTTTGCACCGACTCACCACCAACTATTCTTATTAAAGATGCTCTTTGATTCTCCAAGCACATCTTTAGCATAATTTTATTGAAGAGATGCTTCATGGAGAGAGTTTAAATGAGTTGATATTTAATGGAGATAGAATGAGTTAACCTTAATATAAAATCAAAATTTTGAGTTTAAGTATTTTTTATACTACAGCCATTTGATTGGCGCCATTTTACTCAAATTTTTGTAATTATTCGACGATTTATTGGCTAAAAAAATGCAACTAAAAAAATATTTAGTGTAAAATGAAAGTAATGAATTTGAAATACTTTTATGTTATTTGGTTAAATATATATTAAGTCTAAGAATTTACATTTTATTACTTGGTAAAGTAAAATAATATAAAGTAAAATAAATATGAGTACGTCCAACGATATAGATAAAGAAAGAGGAATAGCTAGCTATGGGTGGACAATAAACCTATATTATATTTCAAAATTATGCACTATGAATGAGTTTCAAATACATCAGAAATGAATAAAAAATGAACAAAATGACAAATTTATAATTCATTTACAGTAGTGGACTAAATACCGGAATTTCTAAAATGATGTATTTGCTTCATTTTACACCACAAATATATATAATTAATCAGCTCCTAAATGTATTTTTAAGTTTTAATTGTGATTGATGTAGTTAGGTCAAAATATAAAAATTTAATTTATGCTAGGATTTTAAAATTTAATTAACCATGATAAATAGGTATTAATTAATCAAAAAATAAAGGAAATTGCATAATAATTGAGAGAGTTTGCTCCTATTTTTTTATCATGCTAAAATAAAATTTATTCACCTTTAATAAAAATAAAGAAGCATAAGATATTCTAATTAAAATTTTAGCAAAGATAAATTTAAAATCTATCGTATTTACAATTTAAAATATGTTTCATTTTAAAAACGAATTATTTTAAAATATCATCATATAATTTATATTGGCATATGAAGGATAAAATTTATAAATATGGATGATAAAACTTCAAAATAGAAAACAAGACCAAGGGCATTTTTTTATAAAATATCATCATATATTTTTTTGATTTTGTTCTTTTATCTTCTATATTTATAAATTAAATCATTCGTTTAATTCTCCTTTTTTTTGTTGCAAATGTCACATATAAATGTGAGAGGATACCGAAATAAATTCTCAAGCTATTCATTTTTCACAGTTCTGGAAGTAGAAAGCTATATTTTGATGAAAAAATCATTAATTGAAAAATAGTTAGAATAGATTTCCATATTATTAGATTTATTTTAAGATTGACAACATAAACTTTTTAATTATTAATTTATACATTATATTAGATACATTCAATAATTTTATAATTTTGATTATTTTTTTATTGAGATAGATAATATAAAATTTTTTGTGTCACATTATTATTATAATTATATTTGGCTACTATTTTTATATTAATTTTCATAAGTTTCTTGTATGAAATTATTTTTAGTCGTCATTTCAAAACTCATTAATCTTTAACTTATTAATGAGTTCGTGAGTAGACTTATTGACTTACGAGCTAAAGCTCATATCTTGATATGACACTTAAAATAGGACTAGTCAAGCATGAATCTTGATGCTAAAAGCAAGATGATCCAAGTTGAAACCGGTCAGATCACTTAAAATATCCTTAGAAACTCTGGGATGTCGGTTAAATCCCTAAATAACTCTCAAACATGGAGTGTTTATAATCAAATCGAGCGTCTCGACGAGCCGGATCTAACGAACCCAAGATCTCTGACTTCATTTGAGTATTCAAATACATCATATGATCAAGGGAATCATCATGAGTCCATGGAGGGAGTGGTTCGATTTTGTATGTATTTATAAACTCCAATATATAAATAGCCTCATTTCATATGAGAGGCCAAGCAAGAGAGAAGTCTAAAGCTTGAAAATCCTCCGCATAATCACCACATCCGCCACCACCCCGTTGGTTACCAACCACGGCCGCCATCCGCCACCGCTAATTCTCGCCGTTGTCAATCTCCATCAGTCTCCATCATGACGACCTTCGTCGTCAGTGGTTGTCAGTCACTATCATCTCTACCACTAGCAATCAAGCTAACTTGTACTATTATTGTTGTCGATTTTGGGATTCCCATTGTGAGCCCTTCTATATACAATTATGTAATCCATTAAAAAAATTGTACTCCAAAACAAATATATAGTGGAAGCTTTTCTGCATTATTTTTCTCTCTTTCAGGTTTTCCACGAAAAAATTCAGTTTTTTTTTTAAATATCTGTGTATACAACAAAGGCTAAAACTTTACACTACCACAACTGATTTTCTAGCAAACAATATTTATGTGAGATTTGTCTTTATCGATAATAGAGATCAACTATTTTCTTCACACCTTCCATTTTGGAGTGATTTGTGATTTATATTTTATATAAAAATTTCATGCACTAATAAGAAAAACATTTAATTGTGATCTTCTAATATAATTTATAAAAACTCATATATAAATTTTCAGTGAAGCAAATATTATATAGAAATTACCGGGAAAATAATTAAGTCAGAATATTTGACAATTTTTTTGAAAAAATAAATAATAGTATTATTATTTTTGAATTGCATAATACCATATAAATTTTTTTATAAAGTAATAATCAATGCATATAATAATTTCATAGATAATGTGGAAAATTTAAGAAGATATTAATTGTCAAATAAATGATAAAATAGATTTTTAAAATAAAATTATTTATAAATATAAGCAAGACTTATCTTGGGACAACTTTCTTGCATTTTAGAAAGCAATAAAGTAGTTTCTTTATTACCAAATTTTTTTGATTTTCAAAGTTAAAAACCTGTTGAGAATGAAATGAGAGTTTTAATACTATAGAGCTTTTTGAATTTTTCAAAAGAAAATATATATACACAACCATTTTTTTCAAAAACTATTTTTTCCATAGAACTTACAATCGTTTTCAAAAGTTAAATCCTAAACAGACCATGTCTTAAGATCCAAATTAGCTTTCACTAACCACTAATTCATATTTTTTTATAATTTTTTTTTATTTTAAGAGATAAATTATTTCTAAAATATGGTATGCCACATACCATACATTATTTTATTTAATATAGATTATATATTTAATATAATTTACTTTCAAGACTTATTGTAATAATAATCAAATCATAATACTCTTAAATTTTTTTAAAATAATAATTTATTCTTCAAATTCAACTTTCACACGGTTCTACTGCACATTAAGAGAGAATATTACGCCATGTCATGTTTTCCATCCGACATCAAATCATGTGAGAACAGAAGCGTAAATTAAATATAATATTTAATATCTAACGGTTTGTATGATTGATGTCGATACATCCAGACACCAAATCACATGTAAACACATGATAAAATAGAAATTAAATATAATTTACCATGTGTTTTCACCTGATTGATGTTCGCATACATCCGCACACCGCACATAATATTTTTTCACACATTAATCTATCAAATCACGAATAAGTTCCTAAACGTCATTATACGAATGCAACGGATTGGTGCGAGTGGCTCTTGTTTTTTATTTTATTTATTTTTTAAAAGAAAATTTGAAAAAAATATTGAGTTTTGAAGTTATTTTAAAAGTTTTTAGGACCATTTATAATGATTTTGAGTCATGAGTGAAAGAATAAGTTTATGAATGCCCTCAAATATCTATTATTTGAGAGATATATTTTTAGTTTATTTAACCAATTTAATTTTTGTATGCACTATTTTTAAAGTATTAGTAATATTCATACTCAATAAATCTATTAAAAATTAAAGGAATCTAAAATATATAATATGATGCATAATCCTGAATTTGTTGAATTTTGATCATCTTTATTAGACCATTGAGTTCTTCTCAAGCTTCAAGCACTTTTGACAAGCTCAATATTTATTTGAATCATTATGGTGGTTTCTAGTCATTTTGATGATTACCATGATTTTTCAAACTTGCTAATACATATTAAATATTATTAAACTTATTGCATTAAAAAAATCAGTGGTAGAGTAAAGTTTTACTTATCTTTGTTATAGTCAAAGACACAAAATGTTTGAAGATTAATGGTAAAACTTGAATTTTTACGGAAAAACCTCAAAAGAGGAAAAAATCACGTAATAAAAACTTCCACTATGTACGTTTTATAGTACAAAATTTTCCATAAGGATTTAATAGATATGAGAATCAATAGAAATCTAATCAACAAATATAAATAATATAAATTTGCTAGTAGATGATGGTGAACAACGAGGTTAACGACCGACAATGATGGTCGCCATGGTGACCGGCGAGGGTTATATTGGCGGCGGTGACCGATGATATTAATCTAGTGACCATCAGCTATCTTAAAGATAGTTCGCGACCGGCGAAGTGTATGGTCGGTATGATAATATTAGGGTGACCGCGTTGGTCGCCGTGATGACAGAACGATGGTTGACGACGATAGCCGACATTTAATGCTGGTCGCGCGCGACCACCCGATGGAGATTGAAGACCGAATCGGCTGGCACGGCGGCGTGTGAACCGCGTATGGTCACGGATGACCGCGATGATGGTTACATGATGACAAGCTACTGCGGCAAAGCGGTGACGAATCATGGCGAAGATTGACGACGCGAATCGGTGGCGGAGTGGGCGGCTGGCAACCAAGGTTTATCGAAAATATTGAATGATTGTTTGTAAGATTTTGAAGCTTTTGAGCTCTTCTAGACCTCCCCTCATGAAGAAGTATTTATGAGGGTGAGCGACGCTCAGAATATATACAAAATGACGGCTCAAAATGATTCCTTTGGTCATTTGATGTATTTTAAGTATTTGAATGCTCAAATGAAATCAGAATTATGAGATCTTAGGCTTGTTAGATCCGGCTCATCGAGACACTCAATTTAACTATAAACACTCTATGTTTAAGAGCTATCTAGGGATTTAATTAATATCCCAAAGTTTCCAATGATATTTTAAGTGCTTGATCTCGACCAGTTTCAACTTAGGATCAACTTGCTTTTGACATAAAAAATTATTTCAATTAGTGATATTTTAAGTGTTATATCAAAACTATATAACACAAGACTTGTTATAATTAAATCAAATAAAGAACATCACATCATGCATATTGAATAAAATCTACTTTCTTTGAATATTTTCTTAGATATTTTTATACCATAATCAAGATTTTATTTAAGAGCTTTATTGGAGTCTAAAAATTTTAAGATGCAATTGATTAAAAGAGTTTGCTTTTATGAGAAACTTGATGTCAAAACTAAATAAACATCATTAGCTATATTTTATTTCTGGCAGGATATGAATTCATTTTGTTTATTACATTTATTTATATATTCCAAATGTATAAAGTGGACTATTTTCTATCTTCCATGTTACTTTGAGTTCTTGGTCTTTTAAATTTTCTTAAGATAAACAAATATGTATTTCACCTAACTTTCATTAAACCCATTAGGATCCTATCTCTAGAGATGATACTTTTCTTCTATTCTCTTGAACCAAAAAAGGTATAATGATTATGAAGGTTTCTTGCTCAACTTTTAAGGTGAGTTTGACTTGTGGTAGTAGATTTTGTTAGAATTCTAAACAAGAATTAAGTGTGGACGTAGGTTGTCAAGTATCCAAATATAGAAATATAAAAGTGTTCATATTATTTTATAACTTAATATTTAGCTAGTTACTTGCATGTCTAACAATTATGTTGTTATTCATCTGTTAATGTTGACATGTTCTTATATTTAGTGAACACTAATCTTGTGCTAAATGGTTTAATTACTCCTATTTGTAGTATAAGAACTATAAATCACTATATATTTCATTATATACATTAGTTTATTTGTGGCATTATTGTTGATGATATTAGATTGTGTGGTGAAGTTAACTCATCTTAATTAATTTCTCCATTATTCACTCACCGCTTCATCTTATACTCAACATAGTTTTATGTTTGTCTCATTACATTTACAAGTAGGTTTAATTGTATGCTATTAATATTTTAAATGTGACATCATTTATATTAAGCTTATCTTTTAAATACTCTTACATTAGCTCATCACATCTTAGGCATTTACATCATCTAAATAAAATTGATTCAGCCCCTAATTATGCTCTTCTATATTCTCAAGTTATGCATGCTTCTACTAGAAACAATGAATCGTATCAACACAAGATAATTATAAGCCTTTAGACAAAATTAATACATGTTCTTATAATTCAAATCAACTATTGTGGAGTATAATAAATCTCAATTTTGTAAGAAAAATCTAAACTAAATTCAATTCTTTTGGGAGATAAGGGTGAATGAAACTTACATATCAAGATGAATGTGATCAATATAGTACTCCTTTAGCTTATTGCAAATCCCAAAATGATATTTTGATATCAACAACCATTTATAAAGAAGATTATGAAACAAAAAATCTATACTATAATTTATTAAAAAAAAGTTGATTAAATCTTCATCCAAATTTAACATAGGAATATTTTGACTTAATAATTTATTTTTCTTTTTCAATATCAAATAAATCTCAAATTTTGATCTCTTTACATTATATGAATTATTTATATATGGTATCTCTAAAAAAAAGTACACAAAATAAAATCACTTGGAACCCGAACCCTTCAAAATACTAACAACTTCCTCCAACGTCTTATAATATGACCCTCTTTCTATAGCCATCTTTACTTTTTTTCATCCCTTGCATTGTGTCGCATGGCCTTCCCTTCCTCCCCTACCATCAACTTCTGTACCAACCTTGCCACCTCCTCCCTCCTCACCAGCCCATTCTCCTCCTCCCTCACCCTCAACGCCACTTTCGCTCCTTCCATAAGAAAAACCGCATTCAACCTTTGCTTCGAGTGAAGCGGCCAGCGACCATCGGCACGCCATTCACTAAGCTCTCCAACGTGGAGTTCCACCCACAATGCGACATGAATCCACCTATTGAACTGTGACCCAATACATCTCATTGTGGTGCCCATGACATAACCATCATCTCCCTTTCCTTTGTCCTCTCCACAAATCCTTTGCAAAGAAATTTTGCAGGATCATCACCGCTTTAATTTAGGTTAAAAAACTACCTCAGAGGCCAATGTTGCTCCCGCCCACACCACTCAAAGAAATCTTTGTCCACTCATCTCCAATCCGAGGGCAAGCTCGCATGTTTGCTCCCATGATAGAGTACCACCGCTACCAAAATAGATAAACACTATCGACTCACTCGGTTGTTGATTCAATCACTCTATATATTTATGTGATGGCTCTTCACAACTCATGTATAATGGAGATTCTATAAGCGGCCGGATCGGCCAAATTGGAGGCTTTTCATCACCCCTCTGTTACACAAAACTTTATTCAGCATGCTTCATGAAAAATAATTACCAAACAATATTAAAAAGTTAATAATAATTCCACCTCTTTTAGAAACTCGGCCGCACCGGCTTCCAAGGCTGCGAAGCTGTTCACTAGAATTCCCTCGACTTCCAAGACTGCGAAGCTGTTCACTAGAATTCTCTCGACGTCATCATATTTCCTTGCATAGCGAACCATCCTAGTGACGTCGCTCTCCTCTCCATATAAGTTCCAGAAAATCCTCGCCATTCAAGGGAACGCAACCCGGCAGCTGCAGTGGATCCGGTAGGTCTCGAAACTTGTCAACGGTGGTGGTCTTCACGAGAGTCGGGAGATGGAGGATGAAGGAAAGGCAGAGAAGGTTGGTGGGTATAAAAGGTATTTTGGGATGCCGGAGCTCTTCAGCCATGGAAAGGAAGATGATTCCAAAGATATCGAAGATGAAGGCGACGAGGCGGGTGGTTCGCCGGAGAGAGATAAGGATTTCACGGATGGGAAAGACGGAGTGGGTCATGGTGAGTATGCGTGTGATGGGTCAGCGTCGATTGGTTGGTCTACGAGGGGAGTTGGATGATGGAGGTGGAGGAGGGAACAGGGAGGTCGGAGAAAGTGATGATGGTGGCGTTGAAGTGGTGGCGGAGAACAAAGAGCCTTAACTCGGCGAGAGGGGCGATGCATGCCGGGGCTTGAGACGATGACGATGTGGGGAGATTGGTATCCGCCATGATCGGACTGAGCGAGCTTGTTCTGTTCTGTGGACGAAAGTTGGAGGTGGAGAAAGCAGGTTTAAATTTTGCGGTGGTTTATAGGTAAAATTTTTGTGAATTTTATGTTAGAAGAGGAAAACCACGTCACGTCATTCTTTTTTTTGTAAATTTTATTAAATGGAGAGTCCGGATTTTATGTTTGAATTTTAGTAATATGATATTATATGAGATTATTATATATTAATTATAAAGTTTTATGTATTAAATTTTAAATTGTTTATATTGAAGTTTGAATATAAAAACTGTATTCAAAGTCAGCATTTAATAAATTTTCTTTTTTAATTGGCACTTAGTAAGATTTTAAAATATTTAAAATAGCTAATTGGATGATTTTGATTTGAAAGAATATAAAAAAATAATAAAGATATTTATTATAAAATTATGGTAAAATAAGAAATATTAAAATATAGTAAACAAAAAATTTTATTAAAAATTAATAATATTTTCTTAATTTGATGGATAACATATAAATTTATAAATTTTATTATTTTCTAAATGAGTAAATCATAAAAAAATGTTGAAATATTAATCATAAAATCTAACGTGAGATAATAAAATATTAAAAGATTAGTTTTTTTTATAGATATTTTACATCATGTATAATATTTTTCTTAAAATAATATAAGAATCTTATCTTTTAATCAGGATATGTTGTAATATTTTTCTAACCAATAAGTAATATTTAGAGCTCTTTCAATCAATCAATGAGGTCAATTAATCGTTGGTGTGCCGAAGGATTTGTATTGATGAATTTTGAATGTAAAATAAATATAGAAAATTCTAAATTTTTTTATATTTGACATGATAAAAATAAAATTTTAAAGTAATATTAATGAATTTAAAATATATTAGAAGAATTATTTTTTGATGTATTTAGAATCCGCTAAATTTAATCTCAGCGAATTCCAAATAAATTTATATTTTTGACATACGAGACATCTTTCCACAAAACGAGTCACATCACTATTGAGTTTTTGCCAGAAAAAATAATCTCATAATTGTTCAAGTATTTTTTTTCTCGTCTGGCATATGTTGCTAGTCCTTCAGCATGCATTACTTGAATCAGCTGGGTGCAGGGAAGAATCATAAACGTATACCTAGTTTCCATTGAATAGAAATCCATGCCAAATGTAATATTCATCAATAGGGTGTGAGTTTTGCATTGACTACATATCAGCAAAGTCTTTATCAACAGTATATAGGTCTTTAAGTTCTTCAAAGCCAGTTATTTGAGTCTGTAACTCTGTAAGTAATGCAGCTCACCTATTAAGGGCATCCACAACTTTATTCTGAGATCCTGATTTATGTTTTAACAAGAAACTGAATCAATAGAGGAATAGAATCCACCTGGCATGCATTTGATTGATAGTTTTCTAAGAATTAAGGAACTGTAAGGCTTTATGATCACTACATAAAATGAAATCTTAATGAAATAGGTAGTGTTCCCATTGTTTGAGTGCCCGGATAATGGCATATAGCTCTTGCTCAGATACAGTCCATTTTATCGTGAGGAACTAAGCTTCTCACCAAGAATTCTATAAGTCTATTTTCTTGAGTGAGGATGGCACCGATTCCAATACATGAGGCATCGTTTCCACTATGAAAGGCCAGTCAAAATTTGGGATAAGCTGAACTAAGTGCTTTAATCGATTTGAAGTGTTGCTGCTCATTTTCTCACTTGAAAATGGAAGACTTTAAACAGTTAGTTATAGGTGTCATAAGTATGTTAAACCCCTTGATAATGTATCTGCTGGTCTTTATTTCTGTGAAGCATGTTTTTTCTTCTTTGCTGCTTGAATGTTTGCTAATAGTTTATATTGTGAGTCTTAGCTTTTAGTTCTTCCACGCTTAGGGGCTGTTTGATTGGCTAAAAAAAAAGAATATAGTGTAAAAGAATTTTAATATAATATAAATAATCAAATGTTTAAAGTTTGACATCAAATCTAGTATTTATATGTGTTCTTTCCAAGCGATATGGAGAACAGATAGTGGTCACAGAATTGAACCCTAGATTCAAAAAATAAACCACAAAATAATTTTTAAACAAAAATAATAATATAGCTGTTACATGAAGTTTATATAGAAGTTCAAACTAAGTTCAAATATATTATAATGTCCATACGTAGTCAAAATCATATCCAACCTTTCTCAGTTTAAAATTTTTGGCCAAATAAGATTCTAGCCCCACATAGCTCAATCTTTTGTTTTGAATATAGAGTTTCATACATAACTTCAAAATTAAAGTTTTAATTGATTTGAAATTATGTTAGAACTTGATGAACTAACAATATAGGGTTCAAACTATGCTTGAACTCATACCATGCTTCTACTTCAAACCAAGATTAATTAGCCTCAAAATAGAGATTTTGAATTAGGCTTGCATGCCAGAAAATTTTTTGTGATTGATTTAAATATAGTGTTAGTTCAATGAAAATACCTAACACATGCATATTGAAGTTATAAGAAACAGTAATTATGTTAAAAGAAATCTAAAAGATATGGCGTCTTGCCTAATTAAAATAATCAAATATATATTTGAAGCTATAAAGCTTAGCTCGTCTCTAGCTGGAGAAAATAGCATTACAAAGTTGTGAAACACTTGTTTATCCCCTTATTATACAAGAATTAGAAAATAATAGCCTAAAAATATAAGGGTTACAATAATCATACGATTATGATTACTAAACAACCACTAGTAATAGTCAACCATGACTAGTGGTGGTGTGCTTGAAACTTTCTTCAAGAATGTGAGCTTATCTCTTAGCTTCTTCTCCCCCTCATACTAAGAATAAAGTCTTATTTATAAAATTTTGAGAGAAATATTTTAAAAAAATTAACTAAAATCTTAAAACACTCAATTGGATTCATCTCTTCAAGCGCTCTACTTGAATATAAATTTGTCAACTTCAAATATTATTTGACCATTCAATTAATGCTTCGAAATTTATAATTATATTTCAAGTACTTGATTTTAGGATGATGTATTATTTTGTTCTTTAATGTCAAAAAAATTAGAACTACATAAAATCATAATTTCAAAAAAGATAAGATGTGAGAGCTCCTAATGTCAACATAGGGCTTCTTTAATGTCGTGAATCAGATAAATTATTTATAATTAACATTTCAAATTTTGTTGAAATCGGCTTATTGATTAATGTAGAAATTAATAAGAAATTGGCTCCTTTAATGTCCTTATATTTAAAATAATTTGGTGATGATTATTTTAAAATTTCACCCAAAAGGCAGAATAACTTATATTAAATCAAATGCAAATTTTGCTTTTAAAACTATAAAGTTAATTAAAAAAATTAAGTGCCAAATATTGTGCTAGATTTTGTTGTTCATGCTTTTACTATCCCCACAAAAGTCAAAATTTGAGCGCACTGATTATTCTTTTCTATTAAAATTATGGTTAAATTCTCTTACCACTACCCACACGTTTCTTAAACCAATTTAGAAAAATATGAGACTAAGTTAATAATTCTTCATTGATCCCAAGTCAATTCTAGTCAAAATTGACTTGACTTCAACCAAAAAAAAAAATCCAGGTTTATGATGAACCGAATAATTTTGAGGTCGGGTTCTTATCCACAACATCAAAGCCTCAAATGAATATAATATAATGGTTTAGTTTGCAAACTTTTTGATAAAAGCTCATATTGCTAAAATCCTCAAAGTTAGTGAAGACTCTATACTCTTAGTAATCTGACTTTCATCTTCAATCTCTTATTCTATCATCCTAGAGTTAATTTTCCTCCACAATTCATAGATTTCTAAAGTTGACTTTGACTATAATAATCCTTTTATTGCACTAACAAGTTGTTTCATGTTTTAAGCTATATTATATAAAGAAAACAACAAAACTTAAGTTTAATCATTTTAGCATAGAATTAAGGTCATGCTCAATTTTTGTTTTCATTTTTTTTGTTTTTTTTGTTTTATTTTAGTAAAGTATTTAAAACATATTCAAAATATAGGCTAAGATACTAAATTCTATCTAACTTCATGAGAGCCTTCAACTAAGGCACTATTATGCTAAAATTTCTTGAGACAACTAAGACATATTCTAAGAACATTGCAATCTTAAAATAAAAGTTTTGACACCTTGTCCAATAATGATAAAGTCCTCTAAAGCATTGGTGAGCGCACAAACTACCTTTAACTTTAAGTATTTGCCAAGCGCACATTGACTTCGTATATCATCTTGTGCTTTGACAAGAAAACATAAAGAGAAGAAAAAGAGAAGTACTCAACAAATGCTTAAGTTTATACATTTTAAGAGCCAACAGTTGAAAGGAGTCAAGGAGGAGTCATGAGAATTTTTTAAAAGTATTAGATTTACATATAATATATATATATATATATATATATATATATATATATATATATATATATATATATATATATATATATATATATATATATATATATATATATATATATATATATATATATATATATATATATATATATATATATATATATGATATTGATGATTGGGGTGTTATATATATATAAAAATTAAAACTTAACTGTTAGATATGTAAATATATAAGAATTGTGTGATATATATGTAAATCTAATACATAATATTTTAATTTTTTTAAAAAATTCTAATAAAATTAATTATTTTATGAAGAATTTCTAACCTACTCTGCTCTAGCTTGCAATAGGGTAGAGTGCTTCTTGCCATTGAATTTCAAACCTTTATCATTACAAGGAAAATGTTTTAATTTAGGGTTAAATGTTTTAATTTGAGTTTTTGTTTGAAAAGTATCATTACGATAGATCAAAGGAATTGACCAATTAATTAATTATTAATTAAAACTATAAATTAACGATGGAACCATCAGAATTTAATAACTTAAATTATAATTCAAATCATATTTTGAAAATGTTATAATTATAATTTTAAGCCAATGAATTTGGTTGAAATTAAACCTTACATTTTTGGCCAAATATAATTCAAATGTTGTCAAATTTTATAGATCCAATAGATTAAAATTAAATTAATGATAAATAAAATATTACCGTTGCGGGTTCCCAAGTCTAGAATGACAAAAAATGATGATTTGCATTAAATAGTTGACAACTAACATAAAACTTGTCAATAAATTATGGTATAAATCTTTTATTGTGCCAATGCTAGAGCTTTTCTTGGAAGCGACATATTGCATTGCCTTAGTATAGTGAAAAGTGTGCAAGGTCTGGTTGCACTGACGCCTAAGTGTAGTATTAAATAAGGGTTCCCACATTATAGACAAATGTATGTAAAGAATCTATTCTATGAAACTAGAATTAGAATAGAAACTTAAAATATAGATACTCTTACAAGTAAATTAATAGAATTAAAAGATATTTTGGTTCATAAAAAGATAAACATCTTATATATTCAAGAAACTAAATTAGTTGGGGAGAAGGCAATGGAGATTAATAATTTAAGTTTTAAACTTTAATATTCTAGGAAGGGTTATAGTAGAATTAGCGTGTAATTATAGCCAAGAGTTTGAAAAAATAATATTATGAAAATTAATAGAGCATTAAGGAATATGTTTGATGCTAGGATTATTAACATTATTAATGTTTATGCCCCTCAAGTAGGTTTGGATGTATACTTAAAAGAAAATTTTTAGAATGACCTAGAAGAATTAATATAAAGAATACCTCTTAAAGAAAGAGT
Organism: Cymbidium sinense; assembly: GCA_021442155.1. Taxonomy (NCBI): domain Eukaryota; kingdom Viridiplantae; phylum Streptophyta; class Magnoliopsida; order Asparagales; family Orchidaceae; genus Cymbidium; species Cymbidium sinense. The sequence continues at coordinate 84,381 of JAKCPB010000967.1, forward strand.
ATTTATTAAAGGAGTTTTAAATAGACATGTCAGAGTGATAAGATTTTAAAGCATTCATGGTGGCAACGACTATGGAATGACTAATAAAGAAGGTAAGACTATACTGGATTTTGCCTTAGATTATAATTTTATAATTGATAATATTTTATTTAAGAAAAGAGATGAGTATATTATCATTTATAAAAATAAATATAGTAAAATATTGATTAATTATTTTATTATAAGAAAAATAGATCATTTAAATTGTAAATATTATAAGATCATTCTGGGTGAAAATTTAAGCACCCGGTATCGACTACCAATTTTGAATTTTAAGATAAAGAATTAGAAGATAAAAATGGATCAAAGCATTATTTTAGGATCAAATGAGGTATTTTAAAAAAATACTAATAAAAATATTTTTATGAATAAGCTAAATGAACTTAGGATTTGGGATTTTCATAAGGAGGGCAATATTTTGCTAGAAAAAAGTAACAAATGAGAGTAAACAAGCTGTAAAAAATGTGCTTGAGGAATCAAAAGAAAAACGATCTTATTAATAAAAATAGATAACGGTGGAATCAAAATATGTAAAAAAGATAAAAAAAAAGAAGAAGTTTTGTTATAAAAATTAATTTAGATATAAATGCTCAAAGAATTAAGAAAAATATAGAATGACCCGTAGTGATTAAAAAAAACAATATGCAAAGAGGATAAAAGATGTATGCATAAGTTAACCAAATTGAAAAGCAGGATGCCTATGATGGGTATGTGTGGATGTACAAACCAAGAAATAAAAGAAGTAAAAAAATTTGTTCAAGTGAAATGCATTAAAGGCGGAGAACATAAAGCGATTTTCCTAAAAAAAAAGATATTTAATTTAAGTGGATGGGATATATTAATAGACTTTTTAATCAAGAATGTGAGAATATGAGATTGGAGATATTTTAATATCTTAAATGAAAATAATTTTTTTATTTTTACAATTGTATTAGTTAAAATGAGGTTGGAGAAGTCTTATAGAAAATGAAGTGTGATAAAGTAGTAAAACTAATGATATTACAATAGAATTATGAAAATGTTTAGGAGATCATGAAATTTCTTGGCCTACAATTCTTTTAAATCTTATTTTAAAGACTAAAAATTCTAGATGAGTGAAGAAAAGTTTATTAGTTCTTATTTTAAGATTAAAGGTGATACACATGAGTGTGCAAATCATAGAGGAATTAAATCAATGTGTCATACATTAAAATTATGGGAGAGATAATTTAGATTACGATACAAAAAAAGTTTCTTAAGACTACTTTGAATTTATGTTAGATAAGTCTATTATGGATGTTATACATTTGAGAGATTTGATGGACAAGTATATAAAGAATAAGAAGGATTTAAATATGATATTTAATAATATAAAGAAAGCATATGATAAAGTTTCAAGAGAAGTGCTTTGGAGAATTCTAGAAAAGAAAAGTAAATATTTTCTATATTCAAGTCATTTAGGATATGTATACTGGAGCTATCACTTGTATCAAATATAGGAGTATTGACAAATTATTTTCCTATTTCAATTGGATTACATCAAGGATCAATTTTAAGCCCATACCATTTTGCTTTAATTATGGAGGTTATTACTAGACATTTACAAGAGGATGTATACTAATGATGTTCTTCATATTTATAAGACTAGAGAAAATTCAAGAAAAAACATGAATTATGAAGGCGACCTTAGAATCTAAAGGCTTTCAATTGAATAGATCTAAAATGAAATACATGGAGTGTCATTTTATTTGTATAAGATCTAATTGTGGAGTGGTGAAAATGGGTGATCAAGTCATTAAAAATAGTAAATATTTTAGATATCTCAAGTAAATTGTTCAAAGCAATGGTGATATAGATGGGATGTTATTAGTAGAACTCAAGTTGGATGGTTGAAATGGAGGAATGCATTGGGCCTATTATATGATAGGAAAGTATTGTTTAGACTCAAAGAAAAAATTTATAAGATAGTGGGGAGACCTACAATGCTTTATGACATAGAATGTTGGCCATAAAGGAAGCATAAAACTAAGTTAAATGTTGCATAGATCAGGATACTTAGTGGATGAGTGGATTTACTCTTAGAGACAAAATGAGAAGCAAATATATATGTGATAAGGTTGGAGGAGCTCATGTAGTGGATAAGATTAGAAAGAGGCATCTTAGATGGTTTGATCACATAAAAGATAGCAGCTTTAATGACCCAATTAATTAAGAGAGAGGTATCGATTACATATGTTAAGAAATGTAGAAGTAGACCAAAAGACTTAGTAAGTATAAAAATGATCTTAATTTATTAAGATTGAATGAGAATATGACACTTAATATGACATATTGGAGAAAAATGATTCATGTAATAACCACGCATGAGATAAAAGCTTGTTATTCTTGTTATTGTTGTTTAACTTTTACTATTTTTATGGTTTCATAACAAGTTTATTTGATTAGTGAGCTTCTTCTTCTAGTTGGGTTGGTTAACTTTTACTTGGTTCCAAAGCAAGCTTATTTGATTTGAATCACTTAAGTTAGTTTAGCATGTATTTAGGTTGATTAATACATGTTTCTTTATTTTGGTATTGGATATTAAATAAAAAATATAATTTGTTAGGCTCTTCACTTTTGTTCGCTTTTTTAGAGATGCTCGAGGAGTGATGGGGCTATTAAATTTGTGAATTTTGTACTTAGAGGAGATATTTTTGATAAAATTTTAATCAAGATTTCGAGAATATGATATTCTTTACCATTCTTATTATCTTAAATGAAAATAGAGATTTTTATTTTTATCATTGTATTAATAAGATTAAAGTTGGAGAGGTCTTTAAAAATAAAATGTAGTAAAGTAGTAGGGCCTGATGATATTCTGATAGAAGCTGAAAATACTTAAGATATTAAAGAATTTTTATCTTACTAAACTTTTCATATTATTTTGAAGATTAATAAAATGTCTCATCCAATTGATGACTATTTCATATCTAGTTTGATAAAGAATGAAGGTTTACAGTTCCAATTTTTAAATATACAACCTTATGATAGTGTTCTCATTTATAATTGAAGAAAAATTAGAGTGTCAACAAATATAATAAAATATTAAAAAACACCTATAATAAAATGATTCATGAGTAAGTCTATGTATTTTTTCGTATATAAGGCTCTATAACTTAACATTATTTACATTTTTTTAGTTCTGAGTAATAAATATATATATATATCTATATATACTGTATTATTTTATTTATTGCATTCTCATATCAAATTAATATTAAATTTAGTTAAAAGAAATATCTTTTCATAGAAGTTATAACTATTTTTGTTTGGCTTCTAATAAATTATATTTTGTTAAACATATATGGGGGATTTACATAAATAAATAACAATTCTTATGTATTTACATATCAAACACCCAAATTTTAATTTTACATATATAACACCCTAATCTTTAATATCACATAAAAAAATGACTTTTTAAAAGTGAAATGCACCTTTTTAAGCATAGGAAAGTGTTATATAAGTAAATATCTAACATTATGTGTTAGATATGTAAAGACATAAGAATTGTGTGGTATGTATGTAAATCTTCCTCTCTTTTTTTTTTTTTTGATAATGTGTGCCATTCGTTTCTTTTTAAAATAAAATGACAAAATAGCTTATCAAGATAGGCCCCATGTTGTGGTGAAGCCAAGGCCGGCATCTAAATAAATACAAATTAGAAAATATTTTATAAACATATAATTATATAAATCCACGAGAAATGACAATAGCTTTGTTGTTGTAATAATGAATAATTTGGAGTTATTTTATATTTCTATTGTTATGGAGAAACTTGAATCCATTCAACTAAGTATTTATTTTTCTTATAATTTTATTTCATCTAATATAAAAATTTTTTGGATTAAAATATTATGAATTAATATTTATTATAATGAATTTTATATTTATTAAATATATTTTAAGATGAGTACAATATAAAATTTAGTCGATTAATTATTTATTATACCAATTTTAAAATAAATTTAATTGCTTTAAATTTTATTCATTAAATTTTGATCAAGATGTTTTCACCTAAAATTTCTTCATAATAAAATTAAAATATCAATGTAATGAAGATATAGTAATTATATTTTGATGTGGTGAATTTGATATTTTTATCAAACTTTTAAAGTCTTTATAGTTGGTAGCTCAATATGAAGCTTAATCTGCTGCTTCATTAGATATATAATAATTTTTAATCATAATACATACATGAAAAATATCATATTCTCTTATAAAAATATGAAATGCTTCATAAATCAAAATATATGTTGGTAGGATTATGATTAAGAGATGATACAACAACAACAACAACAACAACAACAAGCCTTAATCCCACTAGGTGGGGTTTGCTACATGAATCCTTCGTCTCCATTGTGTCCTATTATGTGTCAAATTCTCATTTAATTCAAGTATACTAAGATCATCTTTTATACATCTTAACCAAGTCTTTTTAGGTCTACCTCTACTTTTCTTAACAAAAGGCAAATCTAATGCATCTACTCTCCTAATCGGGTCATCGGATGACCGACGCTAAGGAAATATCCCTTTCTATGATTTTAAATGGTGTAATTTTACCATTCTATGCTATAATAAAATTAACTCTATAATTTTACACTAGTTTGTTTTTGTTTTTTTTGAAACAATCCTTATAACAATAAATAAAATATAATAATGTAAATTAATCTTATCATTAAATAAAATGGACTTTTCAGTTGAAAAATATATCAAATATTTAAATGATAAGAACTCCCATCATTGAGCTATACAAAAACATCCAATTGGTTGCAAAACATAGATGGAGGAGGAGAAGATAATAGAAGAGAAGGAAATACATGATTTAGAATTCTCTATTGTCTCTATATGGGACTGTGGAAGTCCTCTCTATGACTCTTTTGAGCTTTCTTCTCTTGCCATATTATCTAATCCCATATGATGAAGCTTCCATTTTGTTATCAAGAAGCTCACCGGAGATGGAGGAGAGGGTGGCGAGGAGGTCATGGATCCCATGACGGGAGAAGGTTGGAGATGAAGAAGGAGAGGAGATGGAAGAAGACCAAAGGAGTTGGGATGCGGCTATTTTAGTGCAATTTTTTGGAAGAGGTGCAATAAGTAGGCTTCCTATTCTCCAAATCTCTATTTTTTCATCTTCTTATTGTGATGAAATTATTAGATATAGATTACATATGTATTTTACTACTGAATTATGAGTAATATATACTCATTCTACATGAATACAAAATAAATACACCATTATGCATACCACACATAAGAGCTACATACTTAATATGTTGTTAATAATCTTTCATTGCAACCAGCTTTATGAAATAATAAAATGATCGTATTGGCATAAACCCTCTAAATTTGAAAAAAAAAGTTATATAGCTGCATAAAATATGAAAATTTCACCATTAAGTTATGCTGCAATTATGTATATTATAGAAGTTTTATTGTTTTGAGCTATTTCATTTCCTATCACTATGAATTTTAATTTCATCACCATGTAATTGATCAAAATTTTCATTTCATTTCCTATCCCACATTTGTGTTTTTGAGTTTTGCATTGTGAGTCGTTAAAGTGGTAATTTTATAATTTTATAAAATGCTAGCATTAGCATATACAAACGTAGGAATAACAATCTCCAATAAACTCAAAAGGATATCAACCTAAGAGAGACTACTACGATAGGAGAGGTCGATACTTGACTAAATAGATACAAAATGAAAGAGAGAATCCACTTAAGATGATCAATGCCTCAAACTGTGGAATGGCAGAGGACCCTTCCACTAAGTTTTTTCACTATCTTCTCAATTAGGGGCTTACAAAGAAATGAGAAAAACACGACAACTAAGAGTCGGCCTCGCCTGCCATTTACCAGAAAAAACTAGATACAAAATGCGGGATTACATGATTGCATATGAGAGGGGAACAACAACTATGTAGTCAGCTCGTGGTAAGATTGCTGGGTAGCGAGATGATGGTGAACAACAGGGACATCGACGATGATGAAGGTGCCATGATGGAGACCTGAGATTGACGACGGTGAGGATCGCGGCGGTAGCTGCGGTGTTGACGACCGTCGAGTGGTGGCAGGATTGTGCTTGGAGGATCTTCAAGCTTTAGAGCTCTCTCCTTTCTCTTGCTTGGGATCCCTTCATATGAAGAATGAGGGGCTATTTATAGATTGGAGGAGTGGCCTCAGAATACATGCAAAATCGAACCACTCCATTTCATCGGACGGTTAGAATGATTCCTTTGATCATTTGATGTATTTTAAGTATTTGGATGCTCAAATGAAGTCGAAATTATGAGATCTTGGGCTTGTTAGATCCGGTTCGTCAAGACACTCGATTTGACTATAAACACTCCATGTTTAAGAGCTATTTATGGATTCAACTGATATCCCAAAGTTTTAAATGATATTTTAAGTGATCTCAATTTCAAATTTGAGGATCAACTTGCTTTTGACATCAAGATTCGTGCTTCAACTAGTAGAATTTTTAATGTCATATCAATAATAAAAGTATAAATTAAGTATAATCTTTTATATTTCATGATTATAATATTTAAGGCTTTTAAGAATTTTATCATTATATACATACATACATACATATATATATATACACGTAACATACATATTATATATATATATATATATATATATATATATATATATATATATATATATATATATATATATATATATATATATATATATATATATATATATATATATATTATAATTTTTTTACATAGAAAATTCAAATAAGTGCAAAAAAAAGAGAAGAAGCCAATGCTATATTTCTCTTCAAAAACAAAAAAAAAAAATTATTTTTTTCCTAATTTATAAAGTGGGCTCATCCTTTGGATGATTATTGAAATTGATTCTTGCATAATTATGTTAAGAATCTTCCAAATTGATTATTATACAAATATAATGGTCATTCTTCATGACTACTGGGGTTTTATTTTTTTGGAGGTTATATGCAATCTCTATCATCACATCACATATGTAAATGAAATATAAATTCAAACAACATATTTGAGCTGAATTGTTAGGCTCAAAATTTGACTTCAAGTTCAAACATTGGTCATGAGTGAACTTAGATTATTGGTTTCAATCAATTTAGCCTATGGTGTATTTTAGTTTTCATTTTTAAAGTATTGACTTGGTCAACCCTTAGGTTTGACTTGGTTTAACCCAATTTGGGTGATTGATCATCTCATGATGATTGTTAATCATGATGAGAGGCATATGTGAGTTTGATTCAATCCAATTTGGTTAGGATTAGAATTTGGCTCATAAGGGTACTTTAGGTCACTTTGGGTCAAGTGAGCCTAAGTGGGTCAAATGCTTGGTCAAAGCTTAATTTGAGTTTGATTGAACTTGCATATGAACTTATGATTGAAATATAAATTCATTTCAAAAGTGGTTTGAAGTCAAATGAGTTTTGATTCTTTTGGAAATTTCATATTCAAAGGAAGAACATGAATAAATTTGGTTTGATTTTTGAATTGAGTTTTGATTTAGTGATTGAAGTTTGTATTTATATTTGGATCATAATTGAAGGATTGATTGAATTATGAAGGAAAATGGAGTTTGGCTTGATTTGAAGTTGATTTGGCTAATTTCAAGATTTTGACTTGAAATGCTTAGGTTGGATTTTAAATGGATTTGAGTTTGATTTTGGAATTAGTTTTGATTGTTTGAATTTATATTTCATTTATATATGTGATGATAGAGATTGTATATAATCTCCAAATAAGATTTATGTATCGTTTGAGCTAATCCTAAAGGAAAGCTATGTTTTATTTTATGTGCTTTAATCATATTTGTTATTTGTTGTTTGTGAAAAAAACTTTTCTGGCAATTATGTAGTGTGAATGTAAATCTTATATATATTTCTCTTTATTTAATTTTTTAATGTTAAGCCTATAATTCATAAGATTTCAAATTTGCACATTTTAGAAGAGAATCTCTCAATCACTTAGTTAAAACAAAGTGAAGTTAATTAAATAAATAATGTATATATATATATATATATATATATATATATATATATATATATATATATATATATGTATATATATATATATATATATATATATATATATATATATATATATATATATATATATATATATATATATATATATATATATATATATATATATATTTTATATATCACATAATTTTATATATTTATGTATCTAATACATAAACTCTCATAATTACAAGCATAACATAATACTGAAATCATTGATATCACATCACATATGTCACTTTTATTATCTTTTAAAAGTGAATGCAACTTCATGTATAGATAGAATGTTATAAATATAAATATCGAACTTAAGGTGTTAGATATACAAATACATAGAAATTATGTATGTAAACCTTTTTTTAAAATTCAATTTAAAAGGTGGAGTATGTTAGCAATTTGAACAAGAATTTTTTTATTTTATTATTTCATTTTTTTTTAAACAACCTTAGCAATTTGAACAAGCATCATGGTTGTAATAGACATCTCAAGAAAGAAAAGAAAAGGCAAAGCTTCTGTTGTAGAATGATAAAACATGTTGTAGTATTTTATAAAAATGTATAAACATCCTTAATTGAATGATAATAATAATAATAATAATAATAATAATAATAATAATAATAATAATAATAATAATAATAATAATAATAATAAGTTGATTTAATAATAATATGAATTAATGAAGACGATGACTTAACTTAAAGTAACTAAGTTATGATGAAAATAACATATAGGTTATTATATTATATATATATATATATATATATATATATATATATATATATATATATATATATATATATATATATATATATATATATTTTATTTATTTTTTTTGGGAAACCCCATTATAATGGGGTATTTTATTGCCACAAAAATTACAAGATCCTTAAAGGGGTTACACTCAGAACTATTGCTCAAAGAGCTACAATCAACCTAAGGAGAAAACCCCAATCTAAATACATCCAAAATCAAAGAAAGCATTAAAACAAATAAAAGAAAATACTAACTGGAGCAAACCCGCAAAACCATAAGAGACAGCAAAAGATAAAGCAATTAAAGGTAATAAATAAGTGAGGGAAACACAATAAAGTGAGAATGATATTAAGGAAAGAAAATTAGGCTCAGGCTCAATCACATCCTTTTGGGGCAGATGCAAGTATGAGCATCGACTTCAAGGGGTTACATCAGCAACTACCAACCAATAGGAAGTGAGATCTCCGCATCATAGCCAACAAACCTTAGAATGCAACATCATCATTGTTGTGATAAGTGAGCTTTATAACCGCAAACCTAATCAAACTCATCTCGAGATTAAGACCATCCCAATAGATATATCGGTGCACAATAAGCCGTGAAACCCTCCCTTTATAAATAACCTTGGGTAATAGTAAGTAAAGCATTGTATTTCAGGGTATGTAATACAAACAACTAAAAATAAGATCCGATTGCTTTTAGAGCGAAACCAATAAGAGCATTCATGGGTGCCATATAGGTAATTCATTATGAATCGCATATAGAGAACAGTTAGTAATCGAATATCATCATCCATTGATGATATCGACAACCACACAAGAAAACGGGGAATATTTATTCACGGCGTGACATTTTCCAACCGAAAAAATGAAAAGGCAAATACCAACATATTAAAGAAATGCAAGCCCATTTTAACCCGACTCATGCAGCGAAATATATGATATATGAATATTCCATTAGAACAAAACAATGAGAGAAAATTTTTTATCGCAATACAAGCCGATTTACAAACATAATGAATCATGAACGCTCAACCAATCATGGATGACAAAAAAAAGGTATTATGTGAATCAAATGTAACAAATAACCAACGTATACACCCATCAAAGCACATAAAGCGCAATTCCCATATGAACTATTAGAACACATCGTGTTCAAAAATGTATAATTCAGTACAATTCAAGATAAGGAATAATTTTCCAGATAATTCATATCAGAAATCGATCCAGATAGAAGGACAATATAAGCATTATAAGCACCAAAGAAGAGTTGCATCCACAAGCAAGAACCGTGAAAAACAATTACTCACGACCAAAGGAAACTTTTCCAAATGTGGTTAGAAAACAACAACACCAATGCATGATGAAAATATGGGCCATAAAACAATAAATCTTCGATAGAAAAGAGCGCAATCAACGGAGTGCATCCATTTGTAACAAAACCACAAAATTATCGAAATATCGGAGTAGCCCAAGCAAGATAGGGCTACCATACGTAATCCGATCAAAATTAACCCAAGGAGCAATAGATATTCCCTAGCATGGATAACATCAAGCAAAAGTTTCCATAAATCGAGATATTCATACAGAAATCTCGAATGAAAAGAGGCAACAATGCTTAATGAGATCAATCGAATCAACAATACCATAAAGGAGATAGGGTGTTTGATTGAAAAATATGAAGACAAGATGCAAAATGTCATGCTCTAATGTAAGGCAAACCCTTGTCGTTAATCCAATCCTTGTAAGTATTTAGGAATAGAATGGTTATCAAAATTAGTGGGCTCATTCAATCTAGATCCTAATTAGCAAGATAATCGACAAGCATTTCCTTCCATATATATGAGTGATTTTGTAACAAAATTGATTGAGCGAAGTTTTAGTTTTTGATTAAATAATATAATTCCACATTGCCATTTTTTGGATTGGGAGATCAATTAGTAATAAGGCATCCACTTCAGGATATTAAGCCAACCTTTCAGTATGCAATGTTAAGAGCATATACACATTAGTTCAAAAGGAACAGTGTAATAATGGATTAGCAAAAGGCCATGAGAACATCACCCTTGAAATTTCTAAAGATGCCACCACAACCAAGCATTAGAGATACTCCATCGGTGTTAATTTTGATAACGTTATCATGTGGTTTGGCCCAATAAAGTATTTTGGCTTGATTAGAGGTATATCGTGCAAATGCAAACCCAATTTAGAGGCAACAAATTTACACCCTTTTAAGTGTTTATATTTAATAAGGTTGGCTTTAAATAGATCACGGATTTTGAACTTAGTTTTGGCAATTATTTTGGAATGATTCATAGAAATATCGTTATGCTTAGCATCATTTCTAGCCATCCAAATGAGAATAATGATCGCATAACAATTTTAATATGACCTTTTATATTGTTTTCAAAATATATCTCGAGGAGTTGATAAATAGAAAGCGAGTTATATTTGTCAATGGAGAAAAGATTATCATCAAATCCAAAGTTTAGATGCATCATTCACAATTGGTGATTTACATTTTCAATATGGGAGCAACAATGACATTTTGATGGGAGGTAAAAACCTTTACTCCACATCAAGGAATCAATAGGGACAAAGCTTTTTAAGATCCAAGTGAGAATATGAGATGGGAATATATTGTGCCAAAGTCGAGCATACACTTTGGAATAATCTTGATCATAAGCCAAACATTTTAAAACTGAATTGCCATTTTGAGAGAGTTTAAAAGAATCTTCTTTTTATTGGATGTAATGTTTATGTTATTGAGTTTGTCTAAAAGGATGAAGGGATATAATCAATGAGCTGGAAAAGTTCCATTTATTATTATTCCAAAGATTTGACTTTGATGGTATCAATAGAACATGAGGAAATTAATTCATCAAAAGAGTTATTTCCAAGCCGGTTATCTTGAAGAAAGAGTTGCGAGTTAATGCCCCAAAAAATTAAAGATTCCCTTCCATTTGATTTTACAAAGTCTTTTCCAAATAGAAGCGTTAGTTTTATAAGAGCAATTCAATGGATGCTTAGATAGCAATATTTGTTTGTCATGAAGTTAGCCCAAAGGCTATTGTTGCTTCTAAAATTCCACCAAAGTTTATAAGAGAATCGTTGATGGTGTCTTTGATAGATTTTAGTCAGACCACCTTCCTCGAGATGCACATATTTTGTGCCAAGAGGACGTGTATTTTTGAGGAAGAGGTATTAGACCCCAAAAAATTTGTTAATTAGCCTCTCAATTCTATTAATAAATTGGTTGGAGCGATAGTTTGAATAAGATAAAGAGGCATCGAATTAAGGGTACTCTTAATCGAGTTAACCTCCCTCAAAGGATAGAAAATGATATTCCCAAGAGGAGATACGGTTGGATATTTTGTGGATTAAATCGTCAAAAGGTAAGATCTTTATGTCCTTTGAAAGAGAGTACCTAGATAATTGATCGGAAGATGATGTTGATGAAAGTTAGTGATCCTCTTTATCGATTAATTATTATTGTTGATTTTATTAGCGGTTATGAAGCAACATTTATTTTTGTTAAGGAGACCGCCCAAATTTTTTAAAGAATTTCATAATGGTTTTGGCGTATAGAAGCATTGCGAAAATGATAAAATCGACAAAGCAAAGATGAGTAATGGGAAATCCACCTTGAGTTTTGTAAATCATACTTGGTTTTATTATAGAAAAGATCGTCTCACGGATAAATAATCTACATATAATAAAAGTAATGGCGATAATGGATCTCCTTGAAGCGTGTTTAAGTGAAGAAACCGATTCTCCATTTATGATAACCAGAACCAAACATTAGTGATACAATTTTTAATGATACAAATAAATTCATTTGAGAATCAAGAGATGGAGTATAGAAGCGAGGAATTCCCAAGAGTTTGTCAAAGGCTTTAGAAATGTCTAGTTTGAAAGCAATGTTACCACCTCTAATAGGAACGCGATCATGAATCATTTCTTGTGCTAAAAGGATATTATCGCTATGGTTCTTCTCCTTTAATGAAACCAGTTTGATTCTGGGAGATAATGTTGAAAGAGGGTTGATCGGTTGGTGATTATTTTGGATATTAGCTTGTTAAAAAAAGGTGCATAGACTAATCTAAAGTCATTCCATGTGGATGGTTGTTTTAGGGATAAGTATTATGGAGGTGCTAGAAATATCTAGGAAGGGGTGCCATTGAAAAAGTCAATAACGGCTTCAATTAAATCAGATTTAATAATGGGCCAACATTGGAAGAATATAGTAGTGTAACCATCAGAATCGAATCAATTCATGCTTTGGAGAATATTACTAATTTGATCACGAGATCTACAAAGAGAGATGTTTTGATAAGTAATTTTGAGGGAATCGGATGAGGGTTAATAGGTTCCATGTTAGTGTTGTTGTTTAACAAATTTTGGAAATGATGTATATAATCTTTAATATCATTTTATCGATATCCAATTATCATTATTGTTTTTAATTTTCTTAATCGAGTTTATAACTTTTCTTTTGTTGAAAAGTGGAAATATTTTGTGTTTACGCCATCAATATGTTTAGTAGCGACTTTTGCCGCCAATAAGTTTCCTCCATGTTTTGATATTTAATCAAGTTATCTCTAGCTTCATTGAGTTCATCATTTTATTAGAACGGCGCTTCTTCAAGAGAGCACACAAGATCTTCCATTTTTAAGATTTGCAAAATGTTTTTAAAATGATGTTTATTCCACCAGTTGAGTTTGTTTTAATCTTTTAAGTTTAAGCCAAAACGATCATCATGCCTTTAATGGAGTTATCCGGTGAATGAATATTCCGTTAGTGAAACAACAGACATAAAGTCATTATGTTGCAACCACATATTTTGGAAGCGAAAGGGGCTGTTGCGGAAGTAGGGGTGTTTTCACAGAGAAGAGGGGCGTGATCAGACAGTGTTCTACTTAAGTGTTCAACTAAGGTATGAGGCCATTGATCAATCCAAAGGTGGTTAACGGGATACGAAGGCGTTGCCAAAGTCTAGAATTGTTCCACGTGTAGTTGGAACCAGAGAATCCTATATCGGTAAGGTTACAGTCTAGAATCATATTAGCGAAATCTTCCATAGAATTAATATTAGGAGCTGACCCTCCCCTTCTTTCAGAAGTAGAGAGGATGGTGTTGAAATCTCCGCCAACCATCCAGGGATGAGTGACCGAGGAGGCTAAAGATCTTAAATTATTCCATAGAATGTTCCTACCGGCTCTATTACAAGATGCATAAATAAAAGAGCACAACACGGTGAAAACACCCACAAATGAGCATTAATCAATTGTTGTTGGTTGTCAAGGATATTGATCGATAGAATTATTCCAAAACAACCAAATTTTGTTAATGTTGTGAGAAAAATTAGGAAACCTAGTGTTCTAGTAGCAATCTTAGAAGAGTGGATAAGTGGTTGTGATAGTAAGAAGAGATATGTTATGAATGCGACAGAGGCTTCTAAGTTTGAACTAGAGTAGTCCCAATACCACGAATGTTCCAAATGATGAAATTAATCATAATTGTTTGAAAGGAAAAATTGATTGGATGAGAATGAGGAGAAAAATTAAAGTTGATGTAGATTGATGAAGATCTTGACATTTTTTTAGAGTTATTTTTGGATTTGAATGCTTTTTTTTTGTTTATATGTTTGAAAGGTTCTATCCAATGTGTCTCGTCAAAAAAAGAGTAGTTTGTGTTATCCAAAGTTTCATTATTAAGCAAAGGAATCGTGATGGTAATTTCCCTTCTTCCATATCGAGAATGATGATTAGTTATGCTATCATTTTGTCCATTCAAAATGTTAGGGGATGTAGTAGTTTCATCTTCTTTTCTAGATTAATGGTTTGTTTTATTTTATTTTGTTGATCCAAACTAAGATTTACGAGGTGATGTTCCCAACCCTAAGTTCATCGAAATTTCTTTGTTTTGGGTCATTAGTTGTATGGCAGCATGTTACCAATGGGCAATAGTAGTAGGCATATTTCTAAGTTCCCAAAACCAACTGTCATCAATGTCATAAAATTAGCCTCCTTTTGCAAATCATTCGTTCTAGGTAAAGAGTGATTTGTGGAGGATGATTATTTTTTTTTGGCACATATGCCATTTTAGTTGGTTGTTCCATAGTCACCAATTAGTAGGAATAGGAAGATTGTTTTTTTTGAGATGTGGATGTAGATAAAACAATCTATGTTTTCATGCCCATGAATTTTGCGTGTGTAAAGAGGGAAAGTTTTCAAATTCAACCTTTTGATTATAACCCATTTTTCAGATCAATCCAGATTTCTTTTGGATGTTTTTTTGTTATATCAACTTCAACAAGTATCCAGCTACCAGGGTGATCTCCGCCGTAAGCGATCAATTTGAAGAGCGCCCAAAGATAGCCCCACAAAAACAAAACGCGTAACGCATATTGGGCAAAGCGAGCCAAATAGGAACAATTGGTGATTCCTCTTTAATATCAAAACTAGGTGTCCACTTAAGAAGTCGCATTTGGCAGTTAAAAACGAAATAAGAACGACGTGCAAAAACTCTTGAATAATCCAAATCATTTGATAATTGAATTAAAACATGTCTCGGATCAATCAAACCCACGGAAAAAGTGCCCGTGAGCTTCAGACTATGAAAAAAAGAGCGATATTTTCTAAGTTTGTTTCAAGAATTTACCCACCAACGAATTCAAATGGCTTAGCAAGAATTTCCACATCGAATCGAACATTATTGCATACATACCAAATCGGACATTAGATTAACCAAGTATTAACGGATTTACCAGAGAGCATCCTTGAAAGATTTTACGAAGCCGTAGGATATCTTGGATCGAGCGAAGTGCGTTTTGTCAGCGGAAAAAGCCATTTCCGCCATCCGAAGAGAGGCGGATTACATTACCAACAAAAACAGGGGAGAGATCGGTACCAAATCGCGGAAGAACAACGGCTGATTGCAATCAAAGCAAGGAGCCGAGCCAGAACGCGGGGTATATATATATATATATATATATATATATATATATATATATATATATATATATATATATATATATATATATATATATAAAATGGTCTTCCCCTTTGGATGATTATTGAAATTGCTTATTTTGCATATTGAGTATTTCTAAATTGATTAAGTGTTTTGACCTTCTCTTTACATAATAACTAATTATGATAAGCACCATTTTTAAAATAAATAATTGATAAATCACTATTTTTCTCACTTTCATAAAATATGGTTAGATATATCTTATTAAAAAAATATTATTATACTTTTTGTTGATAATATTTTCACTCAAATATTAAAAATTACAATAAAAGTATTGTCAACCATTCTCAAAATTTCATAAAATTTAGAATAATCATAATGTATCAAACATAATTGTATGAGTTTCATAATATTTTTTTAAAATTAGCTATTAAATCATAAATAAGCATAATTTTAATTACATAATATAACTCTATACTTTTTTAATACTAAAAAAAAGTTCACAGCTTAGTAGAGAACTCAATAAAGTTCAAATCTTTAATGGATTACAAAATAAATTAATAATTTTCTATGAATTAGTAATTTTGCCCATCCTTAAATTCTATTGCATAATAATGAAAAAAAAATAAAAAATATTTAGAAAGAAGCACATGATTTAATAGATTTGCTCATTCTTAGAAAGTCTCATTTTATGTTTATGTGGAAATTAATTAAAAAACTCAACTTTTAAATCTTAATTTGAACTAAAAAACACAGGTAGATGGCCAAAGTTTTAAAATATTGTTCAAATTTATTTATTATTTTTCTTATCAAATTCAAGCTCTAATTATATGTTTGATTCTATTAATTTAAATAGTATGATTAGTATACATAATTGAATTTATATAATTTGATCAAAAATCAATGTAATTCATTTTTTTATAATATTAAATTTTTGGTGAACATTAATTAAAATATTTAAATTTATATATTTGTCATTTGTTTGTTATTTTTTCAAGCTTGTACCTCTAATAATATATATATCTTAGAAGTATAAAAGGTTACCAAACATATAAAAGAAATTGTCAAATAAGTAATAAAGTCATCATTACATGAGTATCTTATTCACCAATATAAATGAATAAGTCAATCAATTTTCATGTGCTCATTTAAATAACAAGCTTTCAAAATTTTTTAAAAATATATTTAAGTATATTCAATCATATAATAGATGAGAAAAATAAACATACTTATATGAGTGAGTACTAAATTATTTATTGAGTACACTTATATACTTATAGTCTTAACATCAACTTTCTTATGGCTATAACAATTTAATAGAGTTATATGACAAACTTTCTCACTTATTTTGTTAACAAATAAAAAAATTGTGGCCAAGCAACAATATGGAAACAATGCCTAAAATAAACTTTTCCTGAAATTACTCTAATTTTTGGCTAAAGAATCCATACATAATCATGTTGATCCTTATAACCATGTTCTGATCTAATGTGGAGAGAAAACATGTAGATATCAAATGCTTCAAATTAAGTATGATTAGAGAAATATTAAATCATTACAATTTAGGCTTTTTGAACATTCATAGGTAGCCACTCCCAATGATGATTGTTTATGGCTACTAAAATTCAAACTATTTAGCATCATTTATGTGATCAAGTAATATTTTCATACTCTATATAACATCTAAGAGCAATTCTTTATCATACCTATTTTTAGAATATTTATGAGCAGAACATTCTAATTATTATTTATGGAGCCTAATATGCTATTTAATTGGGTAACATTATCAACTTGATTTACAATACCAATGAATTGAGCTAACTTATGTGTGTGTGTGTGTGTGTGTCATTGTGTGTATGTGTGTGTGTGTGTGTGTGTGTATAAAGTTTTTTTATTATTCAGAAATGCAAGCCTCAAGAGACTTGAGACAGATCTATAAACCTCTTCATTAGTAGATTTCTAGTTGTGTGACTTTATGATTTTATCGATTTTGAATTTTCTATATAAATCTATGTTCTTCTTGTTATTATGTTTTGCTTATTTTGATTCTTTTCTTTTTTTTCTAATTCTTTTCCTAACAATTGATATTAAAGCCAAAGTTCCATTCAATGGGAGAATGATTAATGAAATGATGTAATATCGAATTTAATAGTATGAACTTTGCTTTGAAAGATGCAAATTGAAGATCTACTATATCAAAAGAAGTTATATCTCACACTAGGAGGAATCATCAAGAAACCAAAATGATGATTGATGAAGAGAAGTACGACCAAATAACCTTATGTTTGATTCAATTTTCACGCCTAGTCCTTTAGTTTCAATATTGTTAATAAAAAAGTCAATGCCAATCTCATGGCTATTGACCTATAAGTAATTTCCATATACTTAATTAATCAAATATATTAGAATTTCAAGAATTAGATGCAGAGTAAAATAAAAGTTGAAAGCATATGAATTGACAAATTGATCGAGATGTCCTCACAAGGAAGAACTTCAATGCGTTTAGAATATCAAATCAATTAAAATTGATATTTTCAATCGATCAATTACCATCCAATGAAGGAAAATAAGAGCATGTGATTTCCGCCTATTAAAGTTGAGAGGCATGAGCCATCCAAATGATTCCTTTCATAAAATAGCCAATGTCGCCAAAATATCAAAATGATTGAACAAGACCTTTCACGCCAATTCGGTCAAGTGTGGAGCAAATGGCAAAAATGACATGCCTAAATTAATCTCAAATTTGTTTCGATCGACCTCGACATTACCCAAATAACCTCCGATCAAAAATTAGTCGTTGAATTAAGCGAATTTACCAAGAATGATACCCATATTATAATGGTTTAATTTATAAAATTTCACACATCTCAATCATGGTTCATACTAAGATAAAAAACTTATGATATTTATTTTCAATATGGTAAACACAATTTTTATAAATAAATTTATTTGATTAATTTGAAACTGACTTGAGCTCTAAACAACCTTAGTTTTGCCCTAAATTTTAAAATCTTGCCTAAACTCTTAAGTAAACTAATTAGTCAATTAGGTGCCTTAATCCTCATTGTAATGAAATTTCTCATTTTTAATCCGATTATTCTCTTAACGAAAAAAAAGGAAAAGGAGTGCGTTGCCTCTCATTCTCCCCTTTGAGCTTCAATGAACCCGTAAGCCTCCCTCCCATGCTCTCATCCGCTTTCTCCGGTGACTCTCTCTTTGATTGTGATCTTTCTCCGATCTCCCATCTGTGCCTAAATTGACCAAACAGTGAAGCTTTGTCTGTTTCTCTCAAAGTTGAACTGCAGATAAATCCTCACTGACCTCTCCGTGGATGAACTTATTCAACCTTGTCCCATCCGATAAATAGCTGCTCTGGTCTCCAACTGAACCAGAAGCAACTGAATTCTCTCCTCCCATCTCTTGGCAATAGCCCTCGAGCACTATGTTCCTAGCAACAATCAGCATGATTTAAAAGCTTTCCATTCTGCATCAGAACCCAGAGCTTTCCCTCCTCATACTAGTACACTCTCCTTCCCTTTTGATCTAGAGACATGTAACTGATAAGGTTCCTCTGAACCACTCTTTTCAGACAATTCCATCATCGACGGGTTCTCAACACTATCTCTTTCTGCTATTCTATATCCTCTTGATTGGAGTACATTCCATTTTCAAGGCAACCTAATATATCACCTCTCTTTCTCCATGGATTTATCTCCTCCTCTCATTCCATGTCTCCACTCAATGCCAAACTTCATATCACCTCACTCCCATCTTTCTCTCTTCATGGCTTTCTTTCTATTCTACCTCAATAGGATAAAAGAAAGATCATATTTAAACATTATTGCTTTTAGGTTGCAAAATCATTAAATGCAGTTTATCTTGTCACAAAGATAGAAGTGTGTGAAAATTATATGTATATGCATATGTGTTTTTTTGGGTTTGAAGACATCATTCGCATATATATGTAGATGAAAATTAGCTAAGGTGAAAACACCAACCGCCACCTCATTTCAAATGTAAAATAAAATTATTATAGTCCCTTAAATGTCCAAAATTTTGACTAAATTTTAGACTTAAAAAAAAGGGATGAATCAAGATTTATTAAAAAAATCAATCATATCAAAAAATAGAATAATCTAAAATAAAATTTAATTATGTTAAACTATAAAATATCATAAAACAAACATAAATATGAATTTCAAAAAAATAATTAAAACAAAAAAGAAATGTGCTTACAATGAATTTGAAATGAATTTAAAGATTCTATTTTAAATAAAAAAATGAAATGAACTCAAACAAATTTATGAACTTGAAGTGAATTGAATATTTTGGCAAATATAAATTTAGTGCGATCATTTCAATTAATTTAGAAGATGATATTGAATATCTAATGAGAGAATAGAAGATTTTCTTGGAATTGGAATATAGTTTTGAAATCATAATTCCCAAATGAATTGGAGAAATCAAAGAATTCATAAGAGATTTTTTAATGAAATCAATTGATTACTATAACCATAATTAATGAATCCTTGGAAAATGTTTGAAGCATATTATGCCTTATTAATTACTTGAATTGGATCAAGGAAAAATTAAATAGAGTTTGTGATAAGTTTGAGAATTGTCAGTAGATATAAATGATAGTCTATTGTTAATTCAAAGACAAATCAACTCATGATCAAATTCAAATTCCAAAACCCTTCCTAACTACTTTGATTTTATCTTATGAACTTAGCTTTAACCAAATTTAAATAAACCCCAATTTATTTTCTCAAATATCCATTCAATCTCAAAAATCAACCCAAATTCCAAATCAAATGATTGCTCATGATCCAATTCAAATTCCAAAATCCCTTCCTAAGCCATAGGAACCACCTTCATATGCTTAGCCAAAACCCCCTTCAAACCTAATCAAACTAGATTGATTTATTTATAAATCAATCATTCCTTTATTTATATTCATAAATATAAATGAAATTCAAATTCAAATAATCCAAATCAAATTAAACTAAATCAAACCAAATCAAGACATTTCTTAAGCTATAGGAACCTACCTCCATAAGCTTAATCAAATCTTAACTCAAATTAATCCAAACTCAATTGATTTTTTTATAAATCAATTATTCCTTTATTTATATTCACAAATATAAATGAAACCCACCTTCCATTGACCAAGAATAAATCAAACTAAATCAATTCTACTTAAGCCCTTTTGACCCACATCCTTAAGCTTGGCCAAATTTGTTTTCAAAGTACTCCAAACTCAAGTGATTTTCTCATAATACATACTTTCATTTATATTTACAAATATAAATGAAATATAAATCAAATAGCCAAAATCAAACCCAAATCAAATCAAATTTCTAATTTTAGCCTTTTAGCCAATTTCTTGAAGTTGGCTAAATGATACCCAAATCAATAAAACTCATGGATTTTAGAATCAATCATTCCTTCAATAAATCATCCAAATATAAACACAAATTATAATTATCAAACCAAAATCAAGTAAACCCAAGTCAAACCCAAGTTAGCCTTTTGACTTGAAAACTTCAAATGAGCCAAAATCCATCATAGCCCAAATTGATTGTAGTTGAATTTATATTTCAATCATAGGGTCATATATGAGTTCAAATAAACTTGAAGCAAGCTAAAACCAAATTAATTAACTCATTTTGGTCCACTTGACCAAAGTGTAAAAGAACTTTTGAGCTAAGTTCTAATCCAACCCAAATTGATTGAACTAAGCCCATGAAAACCTCATATCATGAGCAAATCATCCTAGGGTGATCAACTACCTTGAATTGGGTCAAACCAAGTCAACTTGGTCATTTGAGTCAACCTTTAGCCCAAATAAAACCCAAACTAAAAACCCACCATATACTAAATTGATGAAACTATTAATTCAAACCCATTCATAATCAATGATTAAAACTATTGATGCAAACCCATTCATTATCAATGATTAAAAATGACCAAACCCTTAATTGAGCCAAACTAAGTCCAATTGACCATTTGACCAAAGTTGAACCAAATTAGCCTAAATAGCTAAAATAAGTCAAATCATGATTTAACCCAAATTGATTATAAATAGCTCAAATTCATTGGATCACTTATTGAACTTGACCAAAGTCACAATTGAGCTCAATTTTACCAATTTGTCAACTTGACCCAACCTAGCTAAATTGACCTAAAAGGCCAAAATTGGCTAAAATCCAAATTAAACCTAAATTAAACCAAACCAAAGCCTACAATTAATTTCAATTAGCCAATTGAACATGAACCAACAACTAACCCAACCCAATTTATTCAAGTTGGTCAAATTGGCCAACTTCGCCCATTTGACCTATTTGAATCCAAATGAGCCAAAATCACATATGACAAATTAATCAAAACCACTTAAACTAAAACTTCCAAATTATCTTTGAACCAACCCAAGCCTTGGTTTGACCCAATTTGACTAATCAAACAACCCAATGAACCCAAATGAAGCCAAACCAACCCAGGACTGGCCAAAGCCACAAACCAATAGATCACTCCCAACTAGCCCAAATCCAAGTGGGACCCAATCCAGGAATTGGCCATTGGACAAACCTCCCACATTGGATTCTATCCATGCAAATTCCACTCTCCCATCACTTGGATCCAAGTGCCAAATGGGTGCATAGCCTTCTTAGACCAACCCAAGCAAGTAGGATCCCATGGACCAAAGGAAACCCAACTCTTCCTCCTTCCTTCATGAAGCTCCCAAAGGACCAAGCCAACTTAATCCCCATATCTTGCCTTGAGCTTACCACAACTTCCTCCCCAGATACCACATGGAGCTGGTACTTGACACCTGGTGGTGGTGAATCAATGGAAATTCAGGACGGATCTCATCCTCCATCAATTGAGTGGTATACCCTCAATTCTAGCAAGACTCACAACCATTCACATGAGTCCCATGTGAGAAACAACCCTAGCATTTTCAAACCTTCCTAAGGCTCTCGATCAAATTCCTCTTGCAAAAAAATAGGGGAGGGTGCTTTGATTCATACTTATTTTCCATTCCATCAAACTTTAATTAAACTCACACACACCATCACCACACCTTGTTGAGGTAAAACCATATTCCAAGCTTCCAAGCCGTTATGGTGATCAAGATAATGCTCAAAGGAGGAGCTTGGTCTATAGAGCAAACCACCTCAAATCAAGGTTGTGCATTTTTCTTTATCAAACAAAGCTTTGTAAGTTGGAGGCCATCTCCTGTGGTAATTCTTCAAAATTGATCCTTGAATGAAAATGTGTTGGCCCTTTTCAAAGTAAACTTGCATTTGAGCCATCATAGCCGTGATATTTTGGATCCTTCAAGAGAAGGTGTGGTTGAGTTTGGAGTGGATCCGAGCTCAGAGCTGGATCGAGCAATCCATGGGTGAGAGCTCACTACCATCGCCATGGAAGATGGATAATGGGTCATCCATTCGTGATTGAATAAACGCTGATCAAATCACACAAAATCCTTTAATTTTCCTTTGAAATTATTTAATTATGGTCATCCGATCTTAGATCGATGGTCCGGAAAGCGTACGCAATCAGTTAGTGTCCCGATTTGATAAATTAAATTGCCTATCACGCCGCGTGGAAAGCACACCTGCCACCACACATATGGGATTAGGGTTAACATTTAATTAATCCATTTTAAGATTGAAACTTCTAAAATTCATAACTAATCTTAAAAAATCTAAAAATATAAATGAGGGCTCATTATAAAAGTATTTTAGGAGAATTCAAGAAAATTATTATTAATTAATTTTGAAAAGTAATTTTGCTTAATTGGTTTAATTAAAATTTAATTAGCCTAATTACTCTCTAATTAATTATCCAATTAATTTCAAATTTTAGAGATATTTATGGATGACCTGCCTCCTATTTTTCTTCTTGGAATTTATTTGATAGTTAATTAAAATTGATTGATTAAGCCTTAATTACTCTCTTACCCTAATTAATGATATTAATCAAATGAATAGTGAATTGATCCATTAATTAAGTTCATTAACCTCGTTAGTGGAGAAACGAAGAAAATGGATTAGGATCCCTCTTCCAATCTTTTCCTTAAGTCTTCTTCATTCCCTCTTTAAAATTAGTTTATTAAGACTCATTAATTAATTAATTAATCAAATTAATAAAACCCAAATTCTATCCAACTTTAATTTAATTGAAAGATTTAGGGATTGAGACTTAAGCTTCCTTCTTTGTCTCTTTCCCCAACCCCATTTCATATTGTTGATTAACAATAATTAGGAATTAATTAGATAATTAATGAACTTAAGTAACTTGATTAAACCTATTTTTCCTAATTAATTCTTGGGCACCTCTTTGGGTGTTCAATAACCCAAAGAGAGAGCTAATGAAATTATGGTTAGCTCATATGTATGCAAAACCATAAAAATAATTAAGTGAGTTTCATAAGCTTAATTAATTAATTATGAGCTAATTGCATTAGGCCCTTTTATTTTATAAGAACATTTGTTATTTACTTTTCAATTTATTTGCATATCATATTATTAATTGTTTAATTAATTATTATACATGCAATTAGCTCATAATTGTTTAATTAATTTAGTTATATATACATAGGAGGTGTTAATATAAGCTTATGTGTAGTGAAGTCTCTTTCTTACATTCATATGTTGATTTGCATAAGTTTGAATGTTAATGGGTATATTAGTCTGGACATTCCAGGGACGCACAGCTTTAAGTAGCCCTAAGAAGGTTCCTACCTCACTCCCCTAGGGTAGAACAATGGTGACGTACCAGTTTGATTTCATTCTTATGCACTTTAATATTAGAAGTTAGATAGAGTTTTAATTCATTTACACAAATAAATTAAATAAACCAAATTCTACTTTTGCATGACTTTCTATTCTTATAGTTGCATATACATTAAGAATATCGTATATTAGTCTGGACATTCAGAGGATGCACAACTTTAAGTAGCCCCAAGGAGGTTCCTACCTCCCCATGGTGCAATAATGATGACATACTTGCTTAAAACTTCATACATTTGAATGTGCATTTGGTTGGCTAATAAATAAACACCCCCCTCTTTTCTATTATTGTTCAAGTGATTGGGTTGATTAGTCATATGATTTAGAGTTCTACTCTTCTACTTTTGTATAAGAATTTAGATATAGCTTTAAATTAATATGATAAAATAATTCAACCAAATGAAACATCAACTCCAAGTATACTTGCTTACATTCATCATTTAAGTGTGTTAAGATATAAATTGCATATATAGTTATGTTTAAGACTTAATCATATGTATGTTATATATGATGAAAAGAAATCAACAAATATGTGTTATGTGATAGTACTTAATTCCAATTAATCTTAAGATGTATTTCTTATTGAATGAGATTATTTAAAGTGAACCTAAACTTAAGATTAATTTAAAATATGTAATAAGCCATTCATTAAAGATAATTGACTAATTAATTTACTTTAGATGTGACTTAAGGTAAGGATGAAAGAGAGTGATCCTATCTTTTTCTTCTCTTTATAACATTTAATTGTTAAGTGTAGGTCTAAAATAAAATAAAATATTAAGTAAAATTTATAAATCAATTAAATCATTTAAAGTGAAACCACTCTTTATGATTAAATGCCCTCCATACTTAGAGAATGATAACTCTAAAGCCTAGTTAGAACATACCACACAAGCCTTAATACATACACATTAGATTAAGTCACCACTTCTATCTTTATATTAGGGCAGTGCATGGTTTGATGTATGTTTGTTTTGTGGTGTATTATTGTAGACTGGATGTTAGGGTGTATGCTTCAGACTGGATGGTAGCCTAATTTATATTTGTAGGATATTGTGCTTAAGGGGCCTTTAAATAAATATAAATGCTCTCTTTGCAAGTTGCTTAACCTCAAGCATAATTTAAATTAGGTAGGTGGACTTGGTTACCCATGTATAGGGTACTAAGTCCAAATTATTCACATAACCGCTTGCTTTTATGGTGTATTTAGCTAACATTTGTTTTACAAGGGTAGTTATTTTACTTTTTCTTTTTTAATGTTATTGTGCATTAGGAATTTGGTTAAGTGTTATGGGGGTTAAGGATGAACATTGGCCAAAAGGTCTAATCCTGGGATGCCATGTGATGCCTAGAAGCCTACCAAATCAAATGAAGAAATGAAGGAAGCATGAAGACTTGAAGACCTCCCATAACATTTATCATTTATAATTTATAATTATTTTTTATATACCTTGTATAAGGGTAGATCTCACTACCCATTTTCTTGTAATGCATCTCAGACAGCCTATTATTCTTTTACGTTGAGTTTATAAATTGTTTAATGATTTGTTTATAATTGTGTAATAGAAATGACATGTATTTTCCTAGTTTCTTTATATATGATGATTTAATGTTTGTCCGAATTAGCTTAGAGAAAAATAAACTTTTATCTCAATCACAATTCATAATCTAATTTTTAAACAACTCATAACCTCATTTAAAGCCTAAGTATTAAATCAAGATAATTAAAAATTTAGCAACC
Source organism: Cymbidium sinense (assembly GCA_021442155.1). NCBI lineage: Eukaryota > Viridiplantae > Streptophyta > Magnoliopsida > Asparagales > Orchidaceae > Cymbidium > Cymbidium sinense. Next base: position 110,738 of record JAKCPB010000967.1, read on the forward strand.
CCTTTATGAATGTTGTATGCTTAATATCATATATACCATCTTGTTTCATTCTTGCTAAGAGAGGGTTTCCATCCTTGCATGATGGGGAATACTTGACCTTTGAGGGTCTCTCTTGGTGAAAAACATCTCTTTCTCTCTGATTTAGCCAATAACCCTACTTTATTATGCATTTGGGCATATAAAATCCTATACCCTTTGTCAAAATGAAGAGTCCAAAATTAAATAAAATTTGATAAAATTTGTATTAGACTAAGTCATTATTCATTCCACTCATGCTCCAGTCTCTTAGGAGTGGGTTTAAGGACTTTAATTTTTTCTAATAATAATAACCTAACTATCTTGCAAAATATATGACTTGACTACATGATTTTAAAATGAATGAGGAGTTAGTGCGCCACTCTAGCGATTATAAGTCTAGTAGTCGTGGTTTATCATCTCTTATGGAGGTAAATAATATACCTATTTTGCCATAGATTTAGAACATGCTTCAGCTAAAGCTTCCTAAATTTGAGATCCGAGGTTCGTTTTCCCTCGGGCTACAAGCATAAATCCTCACCTCTTAGGCATTTCTACAATCCTGTATTGTGGGATTATAAGTCCTAGCATTCTAATAAAATTTCAACATAAATATATAATTCTGTTCAATTTCAAATATATAAAACCCAACCATATGATAGTTTGGGATGCTCATTAGGCTTCTTAATATCATGAGCAACCCCTGCTCATCTTCTTTTGGCTTTGATAACAAGTCTCTCCTTTTGAACTATCTCACTTGATTTTCCAAATATAGCTAATTTATTGATAGTCTTATCTTTAAAAGCTTTGGAGATAACAATTACCTATTTTAATTGAGAGTATTCTTGAGGAACTCACCTTCCTTAGGATGTAATTAACTATGGGGGCTTGCCTCCATTGGGAACTTTAGAACCCAGTTTAAATAAACCCTACATTATTCATCCATGTAAAGTAGGCAAAATAAATCTCTAGTATATTCGAAGACCCATCATGCCTTAAGAGTCCCAGGGTGATCGTCCATAGGGTAGTGATTTCTATCTTTCAAGATAGTGCACTATTCTTTGATGTAATTCATCACTCAATAAATACACTCGACTGCATGGTATCCCCATATCACATACATCTTAAAATAAACACCACACTTACCATCCACTCCTATTCTCTGGAAATTCTAATCTCTCTCAAGAACCACTTGGCTCGCCACCATCACCGCTGACCTCTTGAGGCTGACTTCCTTACCATGATCATAGAGCTCAACATCCCAAGTTACATTTTCATATCCTCCAATTTGTTCTTCCTTTACCTCATGCTTCACCTTCCATTCCTAAGCCAGCTGAGTTCGAGACCCACAGGAGCCACTAAGGCTGCTGGATTATGTTCCCTTGAAATGTGAAGATTTTTTGGAGCCGTGAGGGGAACAATGAGGTTTGTGATTGGATGCTTCACCATGGAAAGCATTAAGATCATTTCAATGGAATTATAGTGAATAGCTTTGAAGCCTTGATAGTTGGTGCTGCCAACTTTATAAAACAGGTGATATTATTATACCCTTACTTTTTCCAAAAAAAACAAAGTTAATATTATAATAAATTGTTTATTATAAAACATACTAATTAATACTTTATACAATAGAGGGGCAATGGGAAACCTCAAGTTTGGCCCATCGGACCACTTACATGGTCCCGGTCAAAATGATTAAAGAGCCTTCACATAAATGCATAGATTGGTTGAATTAACATATAGGCTTTTAAGAATTTTATCATATATATATACATGCATACATATATATATATATATATATATATATATATATATTATAATTTTTTTACATAGAAAATTCAAATAAGTGCAAAAAAAAAAAGAAGAAGCCAATGCTATATTTCTCTTCAAAAACAAAAAAAAAAATTATTTTTTTCCTAATTTATAAAGTGGGCTCATCCTTTGGATGATTATTGAAATTGATTCTTGCATAATTATGTTAAGAATCTTCCAAATTGATTATTATACAAATATAATGGTCATTCTTCATGACTACTCTGGGGTTTTATTTTTTGGAGGTTATATGCAATCTCTATCATCACATCACATATGTAAATGAAATATAAATTCAAACAACATATTTGAGCTGAATTGGGCTAGGTTAGGCTCAAATGTTGACTTGGTCAAGTTCAAACATTGGTCATGAGTGAACTTAGATTATTGGTTTCAATCAATTTAGCCTATGGTGTATTTTGGCTATGTTAGGTTTCATTTTGGCTAAGTATTGACTTGGTCAACCCTTAGGTTTGACTTGGTTTAACCCAATTTGATTGATCATCTCATGATAATTGTTAATCATGATGAGAGGCATATGTGAGTTTGATTCAATCCAATTTGGTTAGATTAGAATTTGGCTCATAGGGTACTTTAGGTCACTTTGGGTCAAGTGAGCCTAAGTGGGTCAAATGCTTGGTCAAAGCTTAATTTGAGTTTGATTGAACTTATCTATGAACTTATGATTGAAATATAAATTCATTTGAAAGTGGTTTGAAGTCAAATGAGTTTTGATTCTTTTGGTAATTTCATATTCAAAGGAAGAACATGAATAAATTTGGTTTGATTTTTGAATTGAGTTTTGATTTAGTGATTGAAGTTTGTATTTATATTTGGATCATAATTGAAGGATTGATTGAATTATGAAGGAAAATCAGGAGTTTGGCTTGATTTGAAGTTGATTTGGCTAATTTCAAGATTTTGACTTGAAATGCTTAGGTTGGATTTTAAATGGATTTGAGTTTGATTTTGGAATTAGTTTTGATTGTTTGAATTTATATTTCATTTATATATGTGATGATAGAGATTGTATATAATCTCCAAATAAGATTTATGTATCATTTGAGCTAATCCTAAAGGAAAGCTATGTTTTATTTTATGTGCTTTAATCATATTTGTTATTTGTTGTTTGTGAAAAACTTTTCTGGCAATTATGTAGTGTGAATGTAAATCTTATATATATTTCTCTTTATTTAATTTTTTTAATGTTAAGCCTATAATTCATAAGATTTCAAATTTGCACATTTTAGAAGAGTAGAATCTCTCAATCACTAGCGTAGTTAAAACAAAGTGGTTCAAGTTAATTAAAATAAATATTTATAGATGCATATATATATATATATATATATATATATATATATATATATATATATATATATATATATATATATATATATATATATATATATCACATAATTTCTATATATTTATATATCTAATACATAAACTCTCATAATTACAAGCATAACATAATACTGAAATCATTGATATCACATCATATGTCACTTTTATTATCTTTTAAAAGTGAATGCAACTTCTCATGTATAGATAGAATGTTATAAATATAAATATCAAACTTAAGGTGTTAGATATACAAATACATAGAAATTATGTGGTATGTATGTAAACCTTTTTTTAAAATTCAATTTAAAAGGTGGAGTATGTTAGCAATTTGAACAAGAATTTTTTTTTATTTTATTATTTCATTTTTTTTTAACAACCTTAGCAATTTGAACAAGCATCATGGTTGTTGCTAATAGACATCTCAAGAAAGAAAAGAGAAAGGCAAAGCTTCTGTTGTAGAAGATGATAAACCATGTTGTAGTATTTTATAAAAATGTATAAACATCCTTAATTGAATAATAATAATAATAATAATAATAATAATAATAATAATAATAATAATAATAATAATAATAATAATAAGTTGATTTATAATAATATGAATTAATGAGACGGATGACTTAACTTAAAGTAACTAAGTTGATGAAAAATAACATATAGTTTATTATACATATATATATATATATATATATATATATATATATATATATATATATATATATATATATATATATATATATATATATATAAATGGTCTTCCCCCTTTGGATGATTATTGAAATTGCTTATTTTGCATAATTGAGTATTTCTAAATTGATTATTATAAGTGTTTTGACCTTCTCTTTACATAATAACTAATTATGATAAGCACCATTTTTAAAATAAATAATTGATAAATCACTATTTTTCTCACTTTCATAAAATATGGTTAGATATATCTTATTAAAAAAATATTATTATACTTATTTTGTTGATAATATTTTCACTCAAATATTAAAAATTACAATAAAAGTATTGTCAACCATTCTCAAAATTTCATAAAATTTAGAATAATCATAATGTATCAAACATAATTGTATGAGCTTCATAATATTTTTTTAAAATTAGCTATTAAATCATAAATAAGCATAATTTAAATTACATAATATAACTCTATACTTTTTAATACTCAAAAAAAAGTTCACAGCTTAGTAGAGAACTCAATAAAGTTCAAATCTTTTAAAGGATTACAAAATAAATTAATAATTTTCTATGAATTAGTAATTTTGCCCATCCTTAGTAAATTCTATTTCATAATAATTAAAAAAATAAAAATATTTAGAAAGAAGCACTTGATTTAATAGATTTGCTCATTCTTAGGAAGTCTCATTTTATGTTTATGTAGAAATTAATTAAAAAACTCCACTTTTAAATCTTAATTTGAACTAAAAAAACACAGGTAGATGGCCAAAGTTTTAAAATCTTGTTCAAATTTATTTATTATTTTTCTTATCAAATTCAAGCCTTAATTATATGTTTTATTCTATTAATTTAGATAGATAGTATGATTAGTATACATAATTGAATTTATATAATTTGATAAAAAATCAATGTAATTCATTTTTATAACATTAAATTTTTTGGTGAAGTTTGAACATTAATTAAAATATTTAAATTTATATATTTGTCTATTTACTTGTTATTTTTTCAAGCTTGTACCTCTAATAATATATATAATCTTAGAAGTATAAAAGGTTACCAAACATATAAAAGAAATTGTCAAATAAGTAATAAAGTCATCATTACATGAGTATCTTATTCACCAATATAAATGAATAAGTCAATCAATTTTCATGCCTGTCCATTTAAATAACAAGCTTTCAAAATTTTTTAAAAATATATTTAAGTATATTCAATCATATAATAGATGAGAAAAATAAACATACTTATATGAGTGAGTACTAAATTATTTATTGAGTACACTTATATACTTATAGTCTTAACATCAACTTTCTTATGGCTATAACAATTTAATAGAGTTATATGACAAACTTTCTCACTAAATATTTTGTTAACAAATAAAAAATTGTGGCAACAATATGGAAACAATGCCTAAAATAAACTTTTCCCAAATTACTCTAATTTTTGGCTAAAGAATCCATACATAATCATGTTGATCCTTATAACCATGTTCTGATCTAATGTGGAGAGAAAACATGTAGATATCAAATGCTTCAAATTGGAAGTATGATTAGAGAAATATTAAATCATTACAATTTAGGCTTTTTGAACATTCATAGGTAGCCACTCCCACATGATGATTGTGCCCTATGGCTACTAAAATTCAAACTATTTAGCATCATTTATGTGATCAAGTAATATTTTCATACTCTATATAACATCTAAGAGCAATTCTTTATCATACCTATTTTAGAATATTTATGAGGAACATTCTAATTATTATTTATGGAGCCTAATTATGCTATTTAATTGGGTAACAATATCAACTTGATTTACAATACCAATGAATTGAGCTAACTTATGTGTGTGTGTGTGTGTGTGTGTGTGTGTGTGTGTGTGTGTGTGTGTGTGTGTGTGTGGTGTAGTACACAAGACGCATGGTGTGTGTATAACGCTTTTTTTAGTGTCTGTGAAATGCAAGCCTCAAGAGAGACTTGAGACAGATCTATAAAACCTCTTCATTTTCATAGTAGATTTCTCGTAGTTGTGTGACTTTATGATTTTATTTTGAATTTTCTATATAAATCTGTTCTTCTTGTTATTATGTTTTGCTTATTTTGATTCTTTCTTTTTTTTTCTAATTCTTTTCCTAACAATTGATATTAAAGCCAAAGTTCCATTCGAATGGGAGCAATGATTAATGAAATGATGCATAATATCGAGAAGCTTAATAGTATGAACTTTGCTTTGAAAGATGCAAATTGAAGATCTACTATATCAAAAGAAGTTATATCTCACACTAGGAGGAATCATCAAGAAACCAAAATGATGATTGATGAAGAATGAGAAGTACTCACCAAATAACCTTATGTTTGATTCAATTTTCACCGCCCTAGTCCTTTAGTTTCAATATTGTTAATAAAAGTCAATGCCAATCTCATGGCTATTGACCTATAAGTAATTTCCATACACTTAATTAATCAAATATATTAGAATTAACAAGAATTAGATGCATGTAAAAAATAAAAGTTGAAAGCATATGAATTGTAAAATTGATCGAGATGTCCTCCGACAGTGAAATTAACTGCACCAATGCGTTTAGAATATCAAATCAATTAAAATTGATATTTTCAATCGATCAATTACCATCCAATGAAGGAAAATAAACAGAGCATGTGATTTCACGCCTATTAAAGTTGAGAGGCATAGACGCTATCCAAATGAGCTCCTTTCATAAAATAGACTGCGCCAATGTCGCCAAAATATCAAAAATGATTGAACAAGACCTTTCACGGCCAATTCGGTCAAGTGTGGAGCAAATGGCAAACCTCAGAGTGCGACGATGCCTAAATTAATCTCAAATTTGCTTCGATCAACCTCGACATTGCCCAAATGACCTCTGATCGTAAAAGATTAGGTCGTTGAATTAAGAACGAATTTACCTAGCAATGATACCCATATTATACGGGTTTAATTTCGATAAAATTTCACACAAATCTCAATACGATCGGTTCATACGAAGATAAAAAAACTTATGATATTTATTTTCAATATGGTAAACACAATTTTTATAAATAAATTTATTTCAGAATTAATTTGAAACTGACTTGAGCTCTAAACAACCTTAGTTTTGCCCTAAATTTTAAAAATCTTGCCTAAACTCTTAAGGAAGTAAACTAATTAGTCAATTAGCCTTAATCCCCGCTCATAATGAAATTTCTCATTTTAATCCGGATTATTCTCTTAACCGAGAAAAAAAAAGGAAAAGGAGTGCTCATTCTTTTGAGCTTCAAATCAACCGTAAGCCTCCCTCCCATGCTCTCTCATCCGCTTTTCTCCCCGTGACTCTCCTCTCTTGTGCATAAGATCTCTTCTCCGATCCCTCCCATCTGTTGCCCAAATCGACATCAATAGTGAAGGTCCGTTCTCCCTCAAAGTTGAACTGAGCCAAATCCTCACTGCGACCTCTCTCAGGATCGAACTTCATTCAACCTTGTCCCATCCGATTAGAATAGCTGTCTCTCGGGCCGGGCTCTTCCCAACCAAGGCCTGAAGCTAACTGAAGCGACTCTTTCCTCCCATCTTGCTGAGAACTCCATGTCCTCTCTTCTAGCTGAACAGCATATCTGTCCTCTGCCCTATTCATCCTTAATCGAACCCAACAGATGTGACTCCTCCTCATACCTAGTAACTCTCTCTTCCCTTCATCCTAGAGTAGTATAGTAACTCGCCATCGAAAGGTTCCTCTCGAACCACTCTTTTTCATAGTGAGAGGTACCATCATCGACGGGTTCCCTCAACACTATCTCTTTGCTATTCTCAGATCCCCTTTGATTGGAGTACAATTCCATTTTCAGAAGCAACCTAATCTCCTCTCTTTCTCCATGGATTTATCTCCTTCACCTCTCATTCCATGTCTCCACTCAATGCCAAACTTCATATCACCCCACTCCCATCTTTCTCTCATGGCTTTCTTTCTATTCTACCTCAATAGGATAAAAGAAAGATCATATTTAAACATTATTGCTTTTAGGTTGCAAATCGTTGCACTCTAATGCGTTTATCTTTGATATTGTAAGATGAAGTGTGTGAAAATTATATGTATATGCATATGTGTTTTTTATGCAGGTTTGAAGACATCGCCATGCTTATGAGGGTGAGATGAAAATCAGCTAAGGTGTTTTAAAACACCAACCGCCATGCTCATCGTTGATGCAGCCAAAATTATTAGATATAGCTTATGCCAATGCCAAAATTTTGACTAAATTTTAGACTTAGGAAAATCAAGATTTATTAAAAAAATCAATCATATCAAAAAATAGAATAATCTAAAATAAAATTTAATTATGTTAAACTATAAAATATCATAAAACAAACATAAATATGAATTTCAAAAAAAATTATTAAAACAAAAAAAAGGGAAATGTGCTTACAATGAATTTGAAATGAATTTAAAGATTCTATTTTAAATAAAAAAAATAAAATGAACTCAAACAAATTTATGAACTTGAAGTGAATTGAATATTTTGGCAATAAATATAAATTTAGTGCGATCTCATTTCAAATTTAGAAGATGTCCGATTGAATATCTAATGAGAGAATAGAAGATTTTGTTGGAATTGGAATATAGTTTTGAAATCATAATTCACAAAATGAATTGGAGAAAATCAAAGAATTCATAAGAGATTTTTTAATGAAATCAATTGATTACTAATAACCATAATTAATGAATCCTTGGAAAATGTTTGAAGCATATTATTCGTCTTATTAATTACTTGAATTGGATCAAGAAAAAATTAAATAGAGTTTGTGATAAGTTTGAGAATTGTCAGGAGATATAAATGATAGTCTATTGTTAATTCAAAGACAAATCAACTTTGAACAAAAGAAAGTAAATAAATGTTATTCCAAGGGATCTAATAAGTTAGACTAATTTAAAACACCTTCATCGCCACCCATCTACAATTCATGACAAAAAGGCGATACTAAATTCAATTCAATCTTTTATGATTATATGTACACAAGACTGACACACACATTAGATTAAGTCACCAATTCTAGCTTTATGTTAGATGGTGCATGGTTGTGGTGTTTATTTTAGTTTGGTGTGCTTTGTGTGTATATGTGAGGACATCATGCAGATGATATGTACTTATTAAGGTGAGTACGACATTAAGAATAGTGTACTACCTCGAGAGAGAAGTCATCACCCTATAATTGACCTAATCACCTAATAAGTATTACTAAGGCATGATGGGTCTTTTAATATGTAGATTTTTTCCTTATTTTACATGAAAAAGTAAAGTAGGGTTTATTTAAATCGAGTTCGTTAAGTTCCCTATGGAGGCAAGCCTCCATAGTTAATTATATTTTAAGGAAAATAATCCCTTAAAAATACTCTCGATTAAAGTAGACGATTGTTGTCTCTAAAGAATTCAAAGATAGACTATGAAAGTATTACTTGTATTTTTAAAAATCAAGTGGTGAGATCAAAAGGAAGAGTTATTATCAAAACTAAGGAGATGGAGAGGGAGTGCTCATGATACTAGAAAGCTTAGTGAACACTCCAATCTATCCTATGGTTGGGCTTTATATATTTAAATTTGAAGAGATTTATTTATTTGAGTGGAAATTTTATTAAAAATCCGACTTATAATTCCACAATACAAGATTAAAAATGTCTAAGAGGTGAGGATTTATACTTGTAAAGGAAACAACAACCTTAGATCCTAAATCTAGGGAGCTTTGGCGAGGGCCAAAACACATAAATCTAAGGCTAAAGTGGGTATATGATTTATCTCCACATGAGAGAGTAAACCACTTGACTGCTGGGCTTATTATCACCTGGAGTGGTAGCGAGTTAACTCCTCCTATGCTTTAAATTCATGTAGGCAAGTCATATGCTTTGCAAGATGGTTAAGCTGTTATTTACTTAGAAGAGAAACTAAGTCCTTAAACTCACTCCCTAAGAGATTAGATCATGAAGGGGATGAATAATGACTTAATCTAATGTAAAATTTTAACAAGTTTTATTTGATTATTGGACTTTATTTTGACACATAGGATTTTATATGCCTAAATGCATGAGAAATTAATTATGGGCTAAATCAGAAGAGAAAGAGGTTTCTTTCCATCAAAGGCTCTTACAAGTTAAGCCTTTATTCTTTGGCACATATGGAATCCCTCTCTTAACAAGAGTAGAAGAATATGACATGCATTGTTATACATACAATCATTCAGCTAAGGGGTTGCTAAACTTTTTATTATCTTAATTTAATTCCTAGATTTTTATGTGAGGTTATGAATTATTTTAAGATTTTAGTTATGAGTTGTTAGTGGGGTAGAAAATTTATTTTTATCCTAAGAGCCTAATCGCATTTAGGCCACAACAATCACCAATCATAAAGAAACTATGAAAAGGCATACTATTTTTAATACAAGCTAAACAAAACATTAAATAATTTTATAAAGTTGTTACAAAAGAATAAAAGGCCGATGAGGTCGGTACCGCTGCACAAAAAAAAAATGTGGGTAGCCGAGCTCTACCCTTATACATCTCGGTATAATGAAAGAATAATTATAATTATAAATGATAAGGGGTCTTCATTCTTCATCCTCCATTCTTCACTCTTCATCTTTCATTTCTTTATTATTATTATTTTTATTTGCTCCATTTCTTTCTTTCTTTTGGCTTGGTTGGGATGTTATTTGCTAAAGGCATCACATGGTGAAGTTGGTCTTCTAACCAATGTTCATCATAATCACCCATAACACTTATCCTAATCCTAATGCGAAAATTATATTAAAATGAAGGAAAGTAAATCTAGCTACACCTGCAAAATAAATATTAGCTAAACACACCATACAACCCAAGTAGTTATAAGAATAATTTAGACTTAGCACCCCACACATGGGTAACCAGGTCCACCTGTCCTAACTTGGGCTATGCTTAGGTGCTAAACAACTTATAAAGAAAAAGTATTTATATTTTTATTACAATAGCCCCGTAAGCATAACCCCTACATAAAATGATTAGCTAATATCGCCTAACATTCAAGCTATGCACATACATCTTAACATCATCTAAAATAATACATCACAAAACTAAACATTCATTAAACCATGCACTGCACTAATATTAAGCTTGAAATGGTGACTTAGCCTAATGTGCATGTGTTAGAGCTTGTGTGGTATGTCCAAACTAGGCTTTAGATTTATGACTTGCTAAGTGTGAGATATTTAATTTATAAAGGATTAATTTCTTTAAGGGTTTAGTTGATTTGGGGATTTTACTTAGTGTTTTTTTTTTTTTTTCATGCCTACACTTAGCAACTAAGTGTTATAAAGTGAAGAGAGAGAGAGAGAGAGAGAGAGAGAGAGTCTCTTTTATCCCTACCTTAAATTATTTCTAAGGTAACTAATTAATGAATTTCCTTTAGTGAATGGTTTATTATGTGTTTTAATTAATCTTATGTTTAGATCATTCTAAATAATCTTATTCAAAAAGAAAGACATCTTAGGATTAATTTGGATAGATTACTATCACATAACACACACTCATTCATTTCTTTCCATCATGTATATCATGCATATGAATAATCCTAAGCATACCTATACATGCAATGTAAATCTTAGCACACTTTGATGATGAATGCAAAGAAGTGTATTTGAAAACTTAAATATTTTATTTGTTGATTGAATTATGAATGCATGTCTTTATTATGTAAAAAAGAGAGATTTTTCATCCATTAGCTATATACACATTCACATGTATAAAATTTTTAAGTGAGTACGACGCCATTATTTTCTACACCAGGGGCATAAGATACAAGACCTACTTAGGGCTACTTAAAGCCTCAGCCCGTGTTGTCCGACTAATTTATCACTTTTCTTAGATACATGAAAATATATGAATAACTATAAGGATAGGAAAATGCAAAAGTTATGTTTTATTTATTTGATTTTGACTCTCATTCATTGGACACATCATACATGCATATGTACAAGAGTTTTAAGTGAGTACCATTATTTTCTACACTGAAGGTACAAGACCTACTTATTTTAAAGCCTCAGAGCCCTGGATGACTATATAATATACCACTTTTCTCAAATATATATGAATGTATAAATAGAACCAAATGGATAGGGAATCATATAAGAAATTATGTTTGATTTTGTTGCATGATTTACATGTGTAATATGAAACTCTTCCTAAGTCTTAACATGGAGATGAGAATGGATAAGGCAAGAGTTGTGTTCTTTTCAAATGAACTATACACTTGCAAATCCTATGTGAATCCATGTTAAGGTAGGGAAAGAGAACTTCATAGTACACATCTTATACTATCATCACATGCAAGCTTATAAATATTTGTAATTATCATTACTTCATTTATAATAATTGATTTATAGGTTTTGAAAGTAGTTTTTAGTTTAATAGTGATAATAGCTACTCATATTCTTAATTTAAGTCAACATTTGGCATAAAAGAAAATATTTTATTTAACTAATTTTCAAAAGAAATAAATGCATGATTTCATTTGGCAAATAATATTTAGCATGATTAGAAAGAAATAAAGGAATGTAAACACATGATTTTATTCAGCCCAATTAATTCCTAAGGACAATCATATTAAATAAGGCTATTAAAAATGAACCAAAATTCTTTAAAGATATTTTTATCATGAGAGGTTTGCTAATCCTAACCCATTTCCCCATGTGTGAATTAGCTTGGTTTAATGAAGAATATTTAAGTTGATTTTATGTTTTGATTAAATTAAGGCATCAATTAAATGAATTAATTATCTCTTACCTATATCACTTTAAGTTAATTAATTAATTAATAATAAGCCAATATGGTACCACATGAAAAGGAAATTTATAATGCTCCAAAAAAATGAAAAGGGGCCTAATGTAATTGGCTTATGATTATAGTTAATTAAACATAAGGGGTCTCACTTAATTACTTTTATAATTTTCTCACATGTGAGCCAACCATAATTTCATTATCTCTCACCTTATTGAACACCCAAGGATCTACTCAACATCAATTAAAGGTTGCTTAGGTGTGGATGAATTGATTTTAATTTTAATTTCATTAACCTTTTAATGAATTGATTAAACATTTTGGTTATGTTTTAATTTGAATGATGAAATTAACTTAGGGAAAGGATCAAGGGCAAGGCTTCAATCCTAATCCCTAATTCATTTAAACTTCCAATTAGATTTTGATTTCCTTATTTTGAAAATTAATCACTTAATTAATCAATTAATCATTCCATTAACGGATTAATTAATTTAATTTTTAAAGATAAAGAAGACTTAAGAAGTGAGTTAGGAAAAGTATCCCCAATCACATTCCCTAAGTGATCTTACTATTCAACAGAAATAATTATGTTTAAATGATGAATCAAGTTACTGTTCATTCCTTAATTATGATTAATTAGTATAAGAGAGTGATTAGGGCTTACTCAAATGATTTTCCTAATTAAACAATTAATAAAATCCCAAAAAATAGGGGAGGTACAGGTCATCCCCCTAAACACCCACAAAAAATTAGGGATTAAATGAGTGCTTAATAAAGGTATAATTCAGTTAATTAAATTTTTGATAAAACCCTAATTGAGCTAAAATCACTATCAAAATCTATTAATTATAATTTTCCTAGATTCATCGTTGAAATATATTCAAAATGAGCCTACATTTATATTTTTTTGATTTTTCTATAATTAGTTATGATTTTAGGAAGTTTCAAGATTAAAAACTAATTAATTAGTCCTAATTGAATCCCTAATCCCATCGGGCCATATGGCTGATGCGGCGCTTTCCATGTGGTGCAATGATTGGCTATCCAAGTAGTCACATCCGATGTCGATTTAACCGATGGTGGACACACTTTCTGTATATCCGATCTAAGATCGAACCGCCATGATTCGACCGGTTTAGAAAAGAATCGATGCTCTATTATGGGATTTGATCGAAATCGCTCATTTGAATCATGTGAGATGGATGGCTTGTGATCTATCCCATTCACGAAAGCAATGAAAGACGGA